>OY740719.1:170157531-170440904 GCA_963513945.1 Hydrotaea diabolus
TTAGACGATTAAATTGACCGAAAAAATCACGAAGTATGCATTTTGATTTAAACGCCTATTTTTCATAATAAGCCTGAATAACTTTAGCTGTTGCTCGCTTGTGTATCTTTTCACGGTTTAAAATAAGTTAGTCTGAAATTGAGAAATATCAAATGAAGTGCAGAAAAAAACTTGACGTTTAGGTGTGGTTAATATTCAATATCGGCCCTTAACATTTAACCACCCTTTATATAAAAAATCCAACTAACCGCATATTTTGTTTATTGACATAATCACTCAGCCAGAAATGTGCTTCATCGCTCATTCTATCGGGTGGTACGATTATTCAGCAAAAAAATCGAATAAGAGCTTTTAAAGTTGCGACCACCGACCCAGAATTTCATAAGTAATTTTTAATGATTTACAAACGTTGCTCGTAAGTGAACTTCACCATGATAAAAATGTTGACTTTAGCTAACGTTTTGACACTGAAAGATCATGCGTTGACATAAGGATACGAAATTGTTATGTCCCTATAGAAAACCCCGTTATATGCATTTCATCCTGAGGTACACAAATCATTTTCGCAATGAGAACCAATCTAATGTGCATAAGATTAAAAATGCCTATATTTATGAATTGGGCTAATTTCGAACTTGAATCGGCCCAACATGGCCACTAAACAACAATGAAATTTTGCCACAAAAACATCACACATTTTTCTCTACCTTCTAAATGCCAGAGTATTTAAAACTAACAAATGAATCCTAAAGCCTTGAAAAGAAATTCTATAGAAAAAATTTTAAACACAGCGTCTCCTTTAAGTAGTGAGGCACTGTTGGGCTCACAGATTTGTAGGAATTTCCTGATTTGTTACCTAATGGGATGTTTATTGACGTAAGTGAGTAAGAAATGTAGGTTCACTCCCTCATGTTATGTTTCTGAAATAAAAACATTCTGCAGACGACATCGTCAAGTCAAGCAAAACAAATTGAACTTCGTGGGAATTCTATTTATTTTCGTTATCGCTAGATAGAAATCTAACAAACAACTTGGCTTTGCTCAGTATTAAACAAAACTCAGTAAATATTTGGAGACGGCAAACAAACATGCACCACAGGTATCCTCACATGTGCGGCAAATTCGTAACACGAAAATTCAATTTATGTAGCACCACAAATTTGTATAAGTATTTAAACGACATCCATCAAAAAGTTAGCTGTTGACTATTTTTGGATGACAAATAAAAACCCCAAAATGAATTGTACGTGTGCATTTACTCGTGTACAATCGGCATGAATAAAATAAACCACATGGGCGAATGTTGTCAGATTGGGGGAAGAATGAGTCCAAACAATCATGTACAAGTACATTTTCGATACTCAGCACTTTAATAAATTTTTGCAAAAGCCAGAATTACAAATAAGAATGCAAAGAATAAGCACAGAGATAATGTCAGTTCTTAAAATGTCGTCTCCACTATCCCAAAACAAGATTATAATACATTTCACCAATTTCTTCTTTTTAAGTTGATTCTGAAAAAGAGACAACATAAAGGTCTTGAACCAGAATAAAAAACTGCTCAAGTCATAATAATGATAAAAGACCGAATAAATAACAAAAAAAAACGAAAAAAGTCCAAAAAGTATAATCTTTAAATGATAAAGATATTTTTATACCCTAATATATCATTCGGTGTGGGCAAAAACTGTAACGCATCAAAACATCATTTTTGACCCTACATATGTTTTGACCAAATCAATTTCATGACTTTTAAATACATTTGAACAAAGTCTGTCTAGGCTGCAGGTTTGAACGATAAATTTCGCAAGGAGCTACCTGTCGGTTTTATATTTTGCATATTAGGGTGGACCAAAAGTTACCATAGTGTTTTTATATTTTTTTCAGATTATAACACTTGGAGAATAAATAATGTAGAGATTTACAACTGAACAAAGAACCAAAATAATAAAACTTTATTATTTAAACCAGCGATCAATTATTTTAATGCAAACACATGAGTGAAGAAGCTCATTTTCGTTTAAATGGCTTTGTTAATAAGCAGAACTGTAGGTTCTGGTGTACTACAAATCCAAGAGCCATTACTATATGGTCACGGCAATAATAATATGTTTTCCGCAATAAAAGTACGTTCGTCGCAAACGTATTATTGTTTACTGAATTAAATTTGTTGTAATCTATTGTTGAAATTTAACAATAGTATTATTGCCAAATTGAAAAATGAAAATATGGTTGTAGCAGTAATATAAATAAAAATAATATGATAACGGCAATCATACTGTATGATTATAATTTTTCCTCATTTAAAAATGCTTTTTAGAACAATGTTATTGTTACGGATCTAATGCAATAATACTTATAGAACTATTCATACACGCAGAAAAAAAGTATGGTTGGGGTGACAATATTCGAAGGGGATCATACTATTGTTGGGTATATGGTTGTCACACAACAATATTATGATCCTCACAACAATAGTATGATTCACACATAACCATACTATGATCCTCACAACCATAGTATGATTCACACTCAACCATACTATTATCTCCACAACCATATTATGATCCTCACAACCATAGTATGTTTATCATACAACCATAGTATGATCCTTACAACCATAGTATGATTCACACGCAACCATACTATGATCCACACAACCATAGTATGATTCACACTAAACCATGCTATTATCTCCACAACCATATTATGATCCTCACAACCATAGTATGTTCCTCATACAACCATAGTATGATCCTCACAACCATAGTATGATTCACACGCAACCATACTATGATCCCCACAACCATAGTATGATTCACACTCAACCATACTATAATCCCTAAAATTATTTATTAGGATTGGTTATTGTTGTTATTCAAAATTAGAGATTTCTATTAAGTACTCGTATGTTATTTTAAATTGCATTACTTCATAGCCAGATTTGAGGCCATGTTTTTATTAAACATTTCATTCAAGAAACAAAAATATATATTCAAACGGTCAAAAATACTTTTAGTTGCCAGCAGGGGTGAATGCTACTTCACCATCCGTAGACACCAAGTAACGAATGTGACTAAACCATGATCAATGGCTATATTCTTAAGTGCAGGCAGATTTTAAATAAACGAGAACTAGTCGGTAGTAGAGTATTTCACCGAACAAAGAAAACACAATAAAAATCCCTTGAACTACATTCCAATTGTTGTTGTTTTTTAATGGACAGCAACCATTCACTGTATCGTGTGTATGCACTTTTTGGATATCAAAAAAAAAATACGCGCACACATCCATGTATGCTCTATAAAACCTGTTTTGTTATGTTCATAGTCGCAACCATACTGTATGATTGCCGTAATCAAATTATTGTTAACGTAAATTTTAAACAACAATACTTTTGTTGCACCAACCATGTTTGTATGGTTGCTACAACCATATTTTCATTTCTAAATTTGGCAATAATACTATTGTTACATTTCAACAATAGCAATATTATCGCAATCATACTATTGTCAAAATAAAATTCAAAAAACAATGCTATGGTTGCGACGAACATGCTTTTATTATAGAGAACATACTATTGTTGCGGTGATCATAGTGTAACCATATATTTTCTCTGCGTGTATGGAAATTAAAATTTTTCAAACGAACTGCTTTATCTTTGTTTAACGGAAATATTTTGAATAAAAACGCTTACGTTTTTTTAAATTAATTTTTCTACTGTTAGAAAAATCACTCCTATTATTTTGAATTTAAT
Organism: Hydrotaea diabolus; assembly: GCA_963513945.1. NCBI lineage: Eukaryota > Metazoa > Arthropoda > Insecta > Diptera > Muscidae > Hydrotaea > Hydrotaea diabolus. The sequence continues at coordinate 170,161,289 of OY740719.1, forward strand.
GTATTTTTCAATAATTTTCATAATTCAAATCTATTGTTGACAACATAACTCAATTCTATTAAATTATATTGAAGATCATTGTATAATTGTATGTGATAATACTTTGATTTGGGATCATAACATTGTTGTGTGTGAATCATACTATGGTTGGTTAGATCATAGTATGTTTGAGTGTGAATCATACCATGGTTGTGGGGATCATAGTGTGGTTATGTGTGAATCATACTATTGTTGTGAGGATCATAGTATATTTGTGAGGATCATAGTATGATTTTATTTGAATCTTACTATTGTTGTGAGGATCATACTACTGTTGTACTACAACCATATACCCAACAATACTGTGATGCTCTTTGAATATTGTTATATCAACCATACTTTTTGTCTACGTGTATATATGGAAGGATCTATGGCAATTATGGGTGATACAAGAGATCGGTCAAATGCTTGCCGTGGCTTTGGTGGCATACCTCTATACGATGGTCCAAATTGCCAATGACTCTGAGACATAATGGAGTCTTTTAATGTACCGAATTATTCCATCATTTCGCTTGTTCTTAGATTATTGCCGTATAATTTTATTTAAAGGTCCCCATTAAAAAAATTTAAACGGTACCAAATTACATGCTCCAGGCGGCCAAATAACATCGCAACGCCGTTGGATATCACGACCATTGAATTTCTGGAGCAAAAGAGCCATTGTATCGTAGGCTGTGTGGCAAGTGCCACCATTCTGTTGAAACTACATATGTTCCAGGTTCATGTTCTTAAGTTTTAGCCTCAACAATTCCGGTATTATCTCGCGATAGCAAACACACAATTATGATCCATTGATCATACCGCACAAAACTGTCATTCATCGGCTTTTTAACAATTACTCATGGAATCTCATTTGTCCACTTGCGGCAATTCAGCTTGTAAAAGAATTCACTGAGGTAAAAATGTGCCCTTTCGCAGAAGATGATTTTCATTGAAAAGTCACCATTCTGTTTTGTCTGTTCAACCAACCATTCGGTCTGTAGACTTCAAGTCGTGAATCAAATATTTTTTCAAATTCGTATCAGAGATGTTCGTGCTATGTTTAATTTTTGGGCACGAGAGTAGGGGTTGACGACTTTTCTGCTACACTATTGGTAACAACATTAATGTTTTTCTCAGAACGAACCTGGCAATCATGCAAAAAAATCATTTTGCATTTTGATTTGAACGCTCATTTTCAGAAAGACTTTAACAATCTGAACGCACTGATCAATTGTGTACCTTTCCAGGTTTGAATTTGTCAAACACTGAAACAAAGAAATGTTAAAATAAGTTGGGCAACAAAATTGACATTAAGGTTTGACTGGCAATTAACATCGTGTATTATATTTGGACCACCCTATATTATATACCTATTCGTTTCCGAAAATAAGCTGTGATTGGGTGTTAGTGTTTATTCCAATCTAGCTTCAATTTAAAGACAGACGATTCAAATATAAGATTAAACATGTCACTTTTTTAGAATAAGAATATCCCAGTTTCTAAAAAATGCTTTGGCTCCTTTATTTTCAGTCCTCAGATGTTCGAAGGAAATATTCCTCCTAAAAAATTTTGTTCAAACTGATTTAATTCCTGATTCAAACTGATTCAAATTTAAGGACAAAACACCATGTGATTTCTTAAAGGCCATCGCTTGTTCTCACAACTATGGCATGTGTCAAAGAAATAAACTTTTCGTCTTTACAGTCGGTGTCTTCTTCAACGTAATATTTTTTGTGTGAATCCCTTCCATTTGACATGGCCTTCTAGTGGCTTAATTGCCGAGCATGAACATAAGTGAACTATTAAGCTATTTTATTAGCCAATTATCACCCATGAAACCACGATGGCCAAATAACGTTAAATAAAACGATGGTCAAATACCATAAAAACGCACATAAACCTATTGGAAAAATTCTATCAGTGAAATAGCCAAAAGTAAATTATGGTTTACACCATAAACTGTGAGGAAAATAAAAAAAATAAATTGGTTTTGGAGTAAATATCAGTACAAGTATTTCCAAATAGCTTTAAGAAAAAAAGAGGGAAATTAAGAGGTCCTTGAAGGTATGATTTCAAAAATTTTATATTTTCATGTTCACAGGCTAGAAACACGAATGTAAAGCCGGAGCAAATATAAGCCAATCGAATGATGTTGGCGCTGATACCAGCGCCCGATAATGAGTTAGGAGACCTTATTAAAATCGAATATACCTACTTTCCGCAATGATGTATGTTCAAAGTTTATCAGTGTCAGAGGTCATACACAACTTTCACTCTATTTAGTCTAGATATTTGCTCATATACAGAAGAAGGCAACATATGTCCCCACTTTAAAATTTTTTGTTGGTTTTCTATACGTATGGTTATATTGTGGACAATTCAAATTAAGCATTCTTTTAGCTAATATTTATGGAGCATTTTTACATTCGCTTGACAATCACTTCACAAATTCTCGTATTTAAAATTCATTCGATTTGTAGGATATTTTCAGTGGCCTCACCTGAGTACCTTTCTGCAAGTTCATTGAAGGAATATATTATGCCATTTTTTATTGTTCCTTTAAAGCCCATACGTTTCTTAACCACATGAACCCTATGGAGCCACAGCAATCACGCATGGGAAAGAGCACCTTCACCATGGTTGTCAGAGTAGCCCAGGCATCTTTGCTGTAAATGTCAGCGATAGACACGTACGATTTTCATGTGACCTAATTTGCATACTCAAGTGTCATACAGGGGTCATAAAAAAGAGAATGTTTGCAGTCGGTTTTCCTATGCAGTGTCTTTTGGAGAAAACTACTTAGTAGGAACATAAATACTGTTACAAACGTTTTATGCAGTAAAATAAAAAGTACTGAATTTTTTTGGACCAAATATTTTTTAATATATTAAATGATGTATATTGTATACAAAAATAATCTACTTATTCAAAATGTCCGCCTTTGCTTTACACACGCCTTAACTCAATAGCTGCACGAACCTCGTTCATTGGAAAATTGGCCACAGATCGAACCAAAGCAGACTTAAGAGATTCAATGTGGGGTATCTTTCGTAACAAACCGTATCCTCTAAAACCGTCCACAATTTGTAATCCAATGGGTTCAAATCTGGACTGCCTGAGGGCCATTCTCCAGAGGAAATGAACTCTGGCAAATTGTTTCGAAGCCAGGCCTGGGACGTTTTAGCCTTACGGGCCGGCACAAAATACTGCTGGAAAGTCCATGGCTGGTTTTGGAACAGGGAATTGTTAAGAGGCTTAACAACAGCTTCCAAAACGGGTTTTTGGTAAACTTTGGCCAATGTTTTGACTCCTTGTTCGCAGAAATGCAGGTCAGTGACCCCATCGTAAGAGACACCCTATCAAACCATGACTGAAGCTGGGTGATGACCTTTTCCACCCTTGGGATCAGTTCAGATGCTTCCTTAGATGACCGCGCATATACTCTATCATTCTGCTTGTAAACTTTTTCCTGAACGGTAGACATTTTTTCATCGGTGAACAAAATTTTTCTGTGCAAGTTATCAGCGTGCTTCACCAAAAGACGTATTAATTTTTCAATCCTATTTTTTTTAAAGCTGCAGTCAATAAATGTCCGGTACGTCGTTTAAAAGCCCCAAATCCCAAGTCATTTTTTTTTTGATGAGTCGACTCATGGACTTTTGCGTGATATTCATCTCACGGGCCATGATTTTCTGTTTTCGGAGCGTATGAATGATTTTACGGCTTTGATGACATGCGGTGTTTGAACAGTGCGTGGGCGGCCCGACCGGTGGCGGTCTTTTACATCTCCAGACTCCTCACACAGTTTTATGCATCGGTAGACGAACATGCGGCTAATACCTAGTGGCCGGAGCGTTTTGAAAATATCGCGTTCATTTTACATTTTAAAAGCGCTTTTAGAGCGATACGGTTCTCATTAATTGTGAAAGTTGAAACAATTTTAAAATCCCGTTACAGACTAACGCTATTGAGGTTAGCTTTCAAACCCCATATGACATTAACGGGGTATGTTCAGTTCTACTATTGATGGGTGTGTTCAATGTTGTAACAGTATTTATGCCCCTACTAAGTAGTTTTATGTTATAACTATACACCCTGTATAGTTATTACCTTTGGTGTTTACAGTCGAATATTAAAGTGTGATATATCGATGTTTTTGTCACGGCACATTTTTCTGTTTTTAAATTCTTGACCTCAACTAATCCCATCTGGTACTTACCCATCATATCGCATTTGCTACTACTCTAATGTACCACCCTGATATCAGAAAATGGAAGCTCGCAAAAAATCATTCAACTCTTGCTAGGGAATGTTTTTATGTTGTATTCGCATGCTTGTGCTCCGTATACTGTAATAGTGAGCATTTAATAAATTAATAATTAAAATATTTTATTGCTTATTCTGTTTGTACAGATCAAAAAAGCAAACAAAAAAAATCTAACGCATTGCAATGAGAGAAATGCCAGCGAACTTAGATGGCTGGAATGTTCGAGGTGACCCGCTTTTTTATATCACAAGGTTTGAGCAGATTGTGATATGAAAAGCCTAGAGCTATTAGTATAGCGCGCTGGCTAACAACAGGCTCTCGAATCCTCCGCTATTATGTGCCGTGTACGCACCGTAGGAAGATATATAAAAATTCTGGCTTTGTTTTAGAGTATCCAGCAAGCCGGCATTTCGGGGTTTTTTCAAAACCAGTTGTCGGGTTTTTTAAAGTAAAAAAAAACAGAATTAACCGGCATTCCGATGTTAACCTTTTCCCTAAGAATGAACAATATTTTCACAATCAGAAGTGAAATAATTGTGCCCTTGAACGGGCTCTTAATTTATCTAGATTTCAAAAATAAGGTCATATTTGAATTTGTACTTTCTTAAGTTGCACAGCATTCCCTGTAGCAACAAGGGGAAAACTTCCCTCAAATCAGTGAGCTGTGCACAATTCATTATACTCAATGAATGGGACCTATGACTTAGAGATAATAACCCACGAATTAGAGATAAATAATCTTCTCGTAAAGTCGCCATCATTTACGAGGTGTAAACACGTTGCTAAAAAATTGTTAGATGTTTTTACCAAGGGTTGAGCTTGGGTTTATTGACATGTGATTTTTTAAGACATGTGGTTTTCAATCTGGCCACATTTTTTGCGGAGAGGCTCTATTTGACCGCTGTCACTTGATTTATGTTCAGTTTGGCTTGCCATTTCATAATAAATCGAATTACCCCGGAACGTCGTTTGCCAATCGTGGTGAATGGACCTAAAAAGAGATGGCCATCGATCATGATTTTTACAAAAACACGTTGTTCAGCGATGAAGCTCACTTTCGGTTAAATGGGTACGGTTAATAACCAAAATTGTCGCATTTGGAGTAATGAAAATACAGACGCTATTTTTGAGATGCCGTTACATCCTCAAAAAGTCACTGTTTGGTGTGCTTTATCGGCAGAAGACCAATGGTCCATATTTCTTTAAAAATTAAGGCGGCCATAGTGTTACAGTCAATGGGGAACTTTATAGAGATATGATTAATAAATGTTTTGTGCTGGAATTGTAGGATGTTGATTAGGACGACCTTTGGTTCCTACAGAACCGCGTTACATGACATACAGCCAGCGAAACAATTAATTTATTGAAGGAAACTTTTGGTGAGCGCATTAATTCCCTTCATGGGCCTGTGGCATGGCTACAGGCGATTTAGTACCGCTGGACTATTGTTTGTGTAGTTCTGTGAAGTCGCTTGACTTTAAATATAAGCCCGACACGATTGACGCCTTGGAAGAAAATATTTTGCGCGTTATTGCTGACATACGGCCCCAAATGAAATTTATTTCACCCAGCCGCGGCGGCTACTTGTCTTTTCTAAAATAAAATGTCAAACCCTTATCTTTATAATAAAGCTAAACACTTGGCTATAGCATTAAGTTATATGCGTTTCATTTCTTGAACTTTTTAAAGTTCCAATTTTACCGTGTTAATGCGGCAAAAATCACACTTAGTCATAATCCCATGTTTCACAGTGTGGTGTAAGTATCAAAGTTGCTTAATCAGTTGTATTACTCTTCAACATTAAAATGTATTTTATTAACGAAAGAGTGAAGCAGATGACAGAATATTTTCTTAGTGAAGAGCGAAGTCACCTGCATGCTGTTTTCTACCGAAAATTCAAATATGTAAATTTTGAGTTAATACCCTTTTCAGTACAAATGCGATTTGTGAGAGCGATTCAATTACCATTTTATTTGAACCCAATATAGGATAGTATGAAATATGTATGCATACTCGTATTGTCGCTTGTGCGTTGGTGGTGTGACTGCCTTTATGTTCGGGAATCCTAAATTACAAAACTGTTTCCAAAATCCCTAGAGGCGTTTCAACGAAATTGAATATTATTACGTTCTTGGGAATGCTAACACACACGCATATACACACACATCTGAGTTGTGCTTTAATTTCCGGTGGAAATTGGTGTTTACCAAAAACAAAAGATGAGACGATAATTGTTTGAATTGAATATCAAAACGACATTCACGTACGAGTGGTAGTTCTAAAAGTAGGCGATCGGTTTGTGAGATTTTTGTTCAAATATTACATTCCTGAAGTAAATTTCAACGGGTTTGATACACGAAGTTCTTAGAGGCTTTAAAGAAATCACTGTTTGTTGCTATAAAGGGTGTTCAAAATAGGAAGTCATTTTTACAAAAATTTGGATGACATTAATTGTCCTATAGCTATTGCCATTATTTCCTTTTTGCATATGTTAGTTAAAATTTTTGTCCTAAGCCATCGAAACCTCCCCTAAACATGTAGAACAATAAGGACAATCGCAACAATCCTTGGCTGGAGCAGAATTCAAATTATGAAGTAGAAAATGAGCTGAATAGATAACGAAAATGGAAATAACTAAGATACTCGTATGTAGAGCTCTAGTTTTTCTGTTTTTGCTTTCTGTAGTGAAGCCGCTAATAGTTGAAAATTGTTGCAATACAAGTGCTACAATTGTTGCCAGTTGATGGTTTTGTGGTATTTAGTGATGATAATGATGACGATAGAAGTGTCGGTGGCTGCGGTGCTGCTGGTGGTCGTGGTTTTGATGTCAGTGTTAAACGCTCTCCTAAGTACAACATTAGGACTAATACTGCAGCACTTTGTGCAGAACAGTGTAAGAATTTCCGTTTCTCTGCTTACTTACCATGCCACATCCTTAGATATGCCACTGTCAGAGTATAAACAATGGAGACACTTGCTGGCAGAAACATGAGAATAAATAAACAGCCAAAAGAAAAGAGTGGCAAATTATGGGTTGTTACAACAGAATAGGAACAATATGGTATTGTTAGACTCTCTGTTTCTTTAGATAATTATCTGGTAGGATTTCAATGGTGCTCAGTGGCGCTAGGTCTTTGCGCGATACGAGAATTTTACCTAAATTTATCTATTAAACTGGCTTATTTTTTGGTACCGAAGATTCAAGCCTTTCATTTAAAAGCCATATAGCATAGAACCTTGTGTGCCAACAAACGTAATCTTGGGTACTGTCATATTGTATTTTGATATGGTCCCCTAAAATGAATGTAATTACGGTTTAGAGTATTGTAAAGCTCAATGATGTTTATGGACTGATTCTAAGAAAACTACTATTCTCCACCGAATTGTCATTCCAGTCAAACCTATGAATTAACTGATGTTTATCTCAGATTTGAGTTTATTTTTATAAACCAGCAACAATTTCAGGTTTTGTAAAACCTAAGGTTTATACGTGATTCTGAATCAATGCCGATGATTTTAACTGGTGGGTTTAACCATAGTAAAAGTAATCCTTAACTAGCACTGACCGCTGTGAGATCAAAGCTAACCGAAAATATAATTGCCGCACGTAGTGGTGTTACAAAAAAAAATTAAATAAAAAGATTAACTTACTTCTTGTGTTAAAGCTGGTAATGAGTTCGTTGTTTCTTGTTGCTGAAAAACTGTAAATGACGTAGCATTAGCTTAAGCAGTTTTCTGAGGTAAACATGTTTTTGGACCCAGTTTTACATCTCTTAAAACTAATGTCATATTTGAATTTTTAAGAAAATTGCACTGTTTTTGGTAAAATCGGCTAAGCATACATCTGGGAGCTATATCCTAATCCAAGCCGACTTTCTTCAATTTCAACAGCACCCGTCCTAGGTGCGAGTAACATACCTATGTCACATTTTATCAAAATAAGTTGCAATATGTGGATCATAAAACTAAAAAAATATAATCAGTAAAACGTATGTATGGGAGCTATTTTCAAATGTCATCCGATTTTCTTCAATTTCAATAGAGTTCTCCTTGGTTCAAAGAACTCATAATTTCATCTAGATTACATGTAAGAAATGGCTTTTAAAGCTAGAAACAGCATCATCGCATTAACATATATGTGGGAACTATATCTAAATATTAACTGATTCTTTTTTCCAATTTTGATAGCGTTCATCATTGGTTCAAAGCAGTAACGTGTGACATATTTCTATAAGATTGTATGCAATAAGTAGCTTCTCAAGCTAAAGACATGATAGCGGATGAACGTATATGTATGACAGCTATATATACATACAAGTATATATACCAAAAATTCTCTTCAATTTCTATAACTTTCTCCCTTGGTCTGAAAAAATTACTCTAGCTAAATTTAAACTAAATTTGAGTATTTTAGATGGCTTCTAGAGCTATAAACAGAAAAATCTTATGAACAAGAATATATGTATGGGAGCTGTAGCATAATCTGAACCAATTTTTGTTAGTTTCATAACGTACTTCCTTGGCCCAAGAAGCATTCTCATGCTAAGTTTTATCATGTTTCGATTGAATATTTGGCTTCTGGTGGTGGTTTGGTATATGTGGGACCTACATCTTAATCTCAACCGAAGTTCTTAAATTTAAGCAACATCCTTTCATGGCCCGAAATACTTTCTAGTGCTAAATTTCGTCAATATTGGATGTAAGATGTAGCTTCAAGAACTAAAGAAATAAAGTCGTATCTAAATCTAAACCTTCCTAGGCCAAAAAACTTACTCGTGTAAAGTTTTATTAGGGTTGGATGTAAGAAGGTGCTGCTGGAACTAAAAACATAAAAAACGTTCAAATTTCCATGGTCCGAAAAATTTGCGTTTTCCTAATTTCATCAAGATTGCATGCATATGTGTCTTAAAGAGGTAGGGAATTAAATTAGATAAATATACTTAGTAGGGAAATTAATACCGTTACAACATTAAACACACCCATTTCATTTGTAGAACTGAACATACCCCGTTAATGTCATATGGGTTTTGAAAGCGAACCTCAATAGCATTAGTCTGTAACGGGATTTTAAAATTGTTTCAACTTTCATCATGGAGTGGTCAGATAATGAGAACCGTATCGCTGTAATAGCGCTTTTCAAGTGTGAAATGAAAAAAACGATATTTTCAAAACGCTCCGGCCACTAGGGATTAGCCGCATGTTTGTCTACCGATGCATGAAACTGTTTGAGGAGACTAGGGATGTAAAAGACCGCCACCGGTCAGGCCACCTACGCTCTGTCATGGCCCGTGAGATGAATATCACTCAAAAGTCCATGAGTCGAATCATTAAAAAAGACTTGGGACTTGGGTCTTTCAAACGACGTACCGGACATTTATTGGATTGCAGCTTTAAAAAAAATAGGATTGAAAAATGCAATCGTCTTTTGGTGAAGCACGCTGATAACTTGCACAGAAAAAGTTTTATCGTTCAGAAAAATGTAACAAGCAAAATGATTATGTATGCGCGTTCATCTAAGAAAGCGTCTGAACTAATCCCTAAGGTGGAAAAGGGTCATCACCCCGCTTCAGTCATGGTTTGGTGGGGTGCCTCTTACGATGGGGTCACTGACCTTCATTTCTGCTAACAAGGAGTCAAAACATCGGCGAAAGTTTACCAAGAAACCGGTTTGAAAGCTGTTGAAGCCTCTTAACAATTCCCTGTTCCAAAACCAGCCATGGACTTTCCAGCAGGATTCTGCGCCGGCCCATAAGGCTAAAACGTCCCAGGCCTGGCTTCGAAACAATCAGCCAGCGTTCATTTCCTCTCAAGAATGGCCCTCAGGCAGTCCAGATTTAAACCCATTGGATTACAAATTGTGGGCGGTTTTAGAGGACAAGGTTTGTCACAAAAGATACCCCAACATTGGATCTTTTAAGACTGCTTTGGTTCGAGCTGTGGCCAATTTTCCAATGGACGAGGTTCGTGCAGCTATTGACGATTGGCCAGTGCGTAAAGGCAAACATTTCGAATAAGTAGATTTTTTTGGATACAATATACATTAATAAATATATTAAAAATATTTGGTCCAAAAACATTCAGTTCTTTTTATTTTACAGCATAAAACGTGTGTAACACTATTTATGTCCCTACTAAGTATATGTATGAAATATATATAAACTACGCGAGATCCATTTTGAGGTTCCCTAATTTTTTAAAGAAAAAAACACAGAAAATTCAAATTGAATGGCGAATGTTTATTATCATTTATTTTTTGAAGATCCGCATTTATTTTTTGAAGATTATGTCTATCAAATGTTGGTCGCGGCTACATCTCAGATGGTCCATCCGTTGAGACCAATTTTCGTTGACCGATGATTCCACCGGCCCACAAACCACACCAAACCGTTGTTTTTTCTTGATGAAGTGGTAGCTCTTGAACCTCTTCTGGTTGCTCTTCGTCCCAAATGCAACAATTTTGCTTGTTTACATACCCATTGAGCCAGAAATGGGCCTCATCGCTGAACAAAATTTGGCTCGAAAACGTCGGATATTCTTGGAACTTTTCGGGAGCCCATAGAGCGAAGCGATGTCGATGGGGAATGTCGGTCGGTTTCAGTTCTTACGCTTTGAATTTTAGTTCTCGGCTTAAAATGCGCCAAGTTGTTCCATACGTCAGTCCGAGTTGCTGCGAACGGCTGCGAATCGACTCTACACGGTCTTCGTGCCGCTACATTTTCTTTACTGCATGCAGGACGTGGTCTATTATCTAATAGTGAATTCTGGGTCTCAAGATGAGTGATGGTGTGGCGAATAGTACGCTCAGTAGGCCGATTATGTTGACCATAAGTTGAACGAAGTGCACGAAACACATTCCTCACAGAACGTGAATTTTCGTAATAAAGTTGAACGATTTGTAAACGTTGCCAAATGCCAAACAATACTAAACAAAAATAACATGACAGCATGACACGACTTACACGTGATCGTCAAAAAAGGATATTAAAAAAAGTATCTCTATTTGGATTACCCATTACTTTCTTCAATTTCAATAGAGTCCTTCATTGGTCCTAAAGTTGCTTCTTCTGATAAATTTTATGAAAATCGGGCAACAATTGATAACAAGATTTAGATGAATGGTTGAATGGATGGACGGACCAACAGACATCGTGAAATGAATTCAGCAGGTGACTATACGTCGATGGGTATACAAAATGCTGGTTTAGCTCAAATACTTTTGGTATTTACAAACATTTGACATGAAACTAACTTATAGTAGCCTGTTTCACAGACTGGCGCAGGGTATAAATAATAATTAAAGTAAATAAAAGACATAAAAAAATATATTCGATTTCTAGAAAAAAATTGAAGTGGAAAATAAAAATAGTAGTGGTCAGCGTGCAGATAGCATTCTGTGTGTGTTCGTGAAATTCAAAAAGTTTTGTAACCCAAGAAAGTTAAGAAAAAACAGAAGTTTTCCATCTACATGGGTCTTAAAAAATAATACTGTAGTAAATAAACATTGTTCTGCATTACAAAATTTTCCAAAGAACTAACCATACTGTTTTTTTAAGTAAAAAATAATAAAACAATTTTCAAAAAACAAGCTTTAAAATGATTGTTAAAGACAAAAGTGCTTTTGAAAAATATAAAGTAATATGTCTTTTGTGTTTTCAATGATGCCACCAGTATCTTACTTTTATGTAAACTGGTATCAAAAAAAACTCAAAAAGCCAACAAATTAAAGCGACAACACTAATCTGGCATTGTCAGATTCAGGAAGGCAAAAATGATTGTTGCTTAAAGTGTTCTCACGAACGAACTTAGTACCAGCCATCATGTGGAAATTAACTTTGCAGATATTAAAACGAATATTCGAGATAAAGGTGGTGTCAGAATATTTGCCCTCGCAGGGCAATTCTATATACACATCGATCTTGGCGTTTCGATATAACACGAATTGCACACATACACCTAATAATTATCCAGATATGGGTTGTGTTGAAATTGCTTCTGTTCAGTAAAACGAGTCAATTTTAACGTTGATGTAGATTTACGAATCTGTCATTTGTTAGATTCCATTCAATTTGCCTAATATGAAGTAACTTTCAAGAGATTATGATATAGACACCATACATAAATGACTGTTTGTTAATTCCCCAATGGTACAGAATGAATTCAGTTTTTTTTTTTAATATGAAGTCTTTTAAAACTGTTGTTATGATAAAAACTCTTAGAAAGCACCCCTTTTATGTAAATTATTTTTCTTTAAGTTACACAGGTAAAACATATGAGTATTAAATAATACTCGGTCAGTCGCACAGAGTCGAACGATGGAAATATGCCATTGCATTACATGACAACTGCTGGCATTTTATTGAAGATTCATCTTATATTTCTATAATATTTATGAATTCCAATTTCATGACCTAAATTTACTATTTCTGTCTATTACTATTAAGTCAACAAAATTAATATTTGTACATAACAGTCTGATTAAAACTTAGATACTCTCTAACTAAATCATAGAAAACAGGGGTAATTGCACAAGGCTACTTCATTTCAAGGGCCTTAAAGTGTGCAAAACGGACACATAGCAAATACAACGGTGAGTAAGTAAAATCGACAATACCTTACGATAGGAGAATCCCTGCTTTGCGTCAGTTCCAATAGCCATAATTTCGGCTGCAGGGAACGTTTCAAGTTCAGCTGATCCGGGAATATACCACATCCACTTTCTGTGGATGTCAGTGTAAATCAGTGCCAATCACGCAGTCCTAGCAAAGTCATCAGGACAATCCATATTGACTACATCTAATATTTTGGTGTTGTCATAGTCATCGTATTTACATGCCCCGTGGCGACAAGTCGCTTAACTGTATCCTTAGTTACTTGCTTTGCAAAAATGTTTGGCGGACGCCAGTTAAGGATAGCCTTAGATAGAGTCAATTTCAGCGCACCTAGTATCATTATCGCTACCGCTATCATAATGCGTTATAATCTGCTCCTGTGATTCTTCCTATCTTCTCCACCTATTCGATATCAGCCAGTGCTTAACAGATTCGGCTTAACAACAATATCATATTGCCATAAGTTTTTGGGATTCATTCCACAGTTATGGAAAATTTTTCACCAATTTAGAGCAACTGCAGCTTTGGTGGTCCTTGTACGAGTGTTAAGGATCCGGTTAAGTTTTCTATCCAGCACCTGTAAAAGATATTTGGCGCTATTTGATAATGAAAATGATACACTAACGATAGTGAGTGATTCCGTATCGCCTAGTGAATACTAACAGTTTCATCTTAGATGGATTTACACGCAGCGTGCGAGGAATGTAAGAAAGCGCTGACATTTATGGTATGTACTAAGTAGGGACATAAATACTAATACACACGTTTTATGCTGTAAAATAAAAAGTACTGAAGGTTTTTGGACCAAATATTTATTAATATATTTATTGATGTATATTGTATCTAAAAAGATTTTACTTATTTGAAATGTCCGCCTTTTGCGTTTACACACGCCTTAAGTCGCACTGGCCAATCGTCAATAGCTGCACGAACCTCGTCCATTGGAAAATTGGCCACAGCAGTCTTAAGAGATCAAATGTTGGGGTATCTTTTGTGACAAACCTTGTCCTCTAAAACCTTCCACAATTTGTAATCCAATGGGATCAAATCTGGACTGCCGGAGGGTCATTCTTCAGAGGTAATGAACGCTGGAAAATTGTTTCGAGGCCAGGCCTGGGACGTTTTAGGCTTATGGGCCGGCGCAGAGTCCTGCTGGAAAGTCCATAGCTGGTTTTGGAACAGGGAATTGTTAAGAGGCTTCACAACAGCTGGCAAAACGGTTTCTTGGTATACTTTGGCCGATGTTTTGACTCCTTGTTCGCAGAAATGCAACTCAGTGACCCCATCGTAAGAGACACCGCACCAAACCATGACTGAAGCTGGGTGATGACCCTTGGATCCGTTCAGATGCCTCCTAAGATGACCGCACATACACTCTATCATTTTGCTTGTTAAATTTTTCCTGAACGATAAAAATTTTTTCATCGTTGGACAAAATTTTTATGTGCAAGTTATCAGCGTGATTCACCAAAAGACGTTTAAATTTTTCGATCCTTTTTTTTAAGCTACAGTCAATAAATAGTCGGTACTTCGTTTCAAAGCCCCAAGTCCCACGGACTTTTGCGTGATATTTATCTCACGGGCCATGATTTTTTGTTTTCGGAGCGAATTTCTGTGAATTCTTGATTTAAGGGCTTTAATGACATGCAGTGTTCAAACAGAGCGTGGTCGGATTGGCGGGGGCGGTCTTTTACATCTCCAGTCTCCTCAAACAGTTGTATGCATCGGTAGACGAACATGCGGCTAATCCCTAGTAGCCGGAGCGTTTTGAAAATAACGCTATTTTTCATTTCACACTTGAAAAGCCCTATTACAGCGATACTGTTCTCATTTTCTGACCCCTCCCTGATGAAAGTTAAAACAGTTTTAAAATTCGTTACAGACTAACGCTTTTGAGGTTAGCTTTCAAAAACCATATCATATTAACGGGATATGTTCAGTTCTACTATTGAAATGGGTATGTTCAATGTTGTAACAATATTTATGTCTCTACTAAGTAGAAAATGGAAGAAAGGTTTTTATAATCATTTTATTAATGGACCGACTTAAAAACATTCATGATCTTGTCTATGTGATAGGTAAGATACCCAAAAATGATTCTAGTATCTATAGGTGCATTTGTACATAGAAGGCCCTTTTGTTAATATAAGCAGGCTCTGGTCCTGCTAAGTGCGACGTTTCACTATTTTTGGTGCCAATCTGTGCAATCCATTTTTTTTGTTGCTAATTTTTTTTTAATACCTTCTACTGCGATGCTCGTTCTGTTTTCGGCAAATTCACATACAATGAGGTTAAAGGAAATGCAAAGTAGACGGATGGATAACATAATGTTGAAAGTAAAACACCAACTCTAACAGGCAACAGCAACAATGACATCTGCGGCACTAATACCAAAAGTAATTTTCTAAACAAAACGGAAAAAAACTACGGAAATTCAAGTCAATGAACAAGTAGGTCGTTGCACAGTAAATGAAAGATATGTCAACAACAGCAAGATAAGCATCAGAATCTGCATCAGCATCATCAACGTAATCATAATCAAAAGCAGTTTCGTTAGATGACAAAATGTACGTTGAGTCATTCATCATAAACTCATGAATTTTGAAATTTTTACACTTCGCATTGACATGAATTGAGAAACAGAAAACTTTGCCTTTGACTTATGGGGAAATACAGCAGTTTGCTTCAGTTTACACAAATAACTGTATGAAAGTAGTAATCTTCTGATCAATCAAGAGCATCAATTAACAAGTCCATGTTTCGAATGATCAGTTAATCTGACTCTTACGAGGGCGACCACAAAAGTAACTAGCCTAACATAAAAAAAACCGTTTTTTTGGAATTATTATTATTTATTTTTTAACATAATCTCCTTCCAACTCAATACAATTCATCAAACGTTTTTCAAGTTTTTTTAATCCATCCGAAAAATAAGACTTTTCAAAGTAGAAGCAGTTTTCGGTACTTGAACGACCCATTTTAAATTGTTGAACCCGGGATTTCACGGTGGAGTATGATGGTGCATTATCACCATAAGCAGAATATTATTTATCTTTGATTAATTGTGGCGTATAACCTTTCATATAAAAGTGTTGATTTACCGCACGAAACTCTGTATTTTCTACTTTTCAAAAATTATAAAACTTGTTTATTTCAATCACCTGTAACAAAGAAAATAATCATTAAATATTTCGGAAATTTTAACAGATGGCTTATAAAAGATTGCTTTAAAAAAACAAACAAAAAAAGTTGCTAGTAAATCAGAAAATGTGCCAGGCCAGTTAGTTTTGCGGTCGCCCTCGTATTATCTGCCTTTAAGTAGCTACAAATTGTTGTTATATTTGAACTAGATATAGGTTTTGGAAAATAGGTCTTACAGAACTAATTCTGTTCCTACAGGTAGCCAGAAAATATGGAACTTATTTCGACCTGACAATTTCGGGCCGTGTCAAATTTAAAATATACCGCATCCTCAATGAGAATTAATGTCGACAAACACCTTTTTAAAAAATCTGTAGTTTACGGCCAAAGATTATTTTCTGCAACTAACTATCTATCCACAAAAAAACTTGAGTGTACACAAAGCGCATATTTTTATTTGAATCCTTTGTAATTTATATTATATTTTTTTATATTACTAGCATTCACTCAAAGAATACAGCATCCCTGTATTCAAACATTGCGAAATTGGTTTTATATCAATTAGTATAAGCTTCTCTGGTGTATGCATTCTCACTATCATTTTCGTTGTGGTTCTTTGAACCGAAAGCTTAAGCAAATAATTGCTTGAAATATAAATGAATATCCAAAATTAACTATTCTCTTTGATTTCATTTTCTTAAATTTTATAAAATAAAATAATAATAGTTTGGTTATGAAGAACTTTTTATGCAACTGATTCCAGGCAATAACAACAAATGTGCGTATGAGTAACGTGAGTGGATGTAAACTAAAGTGGGTATATCACTCATACGCCCCAATTAAAATGTACGTATGGCTATTTTACTGATCAGGGCGGTTATGATTATTATCCAAAACTGATCTTAGATGGTTGAACTACAGTTAAGAATTCAAGAAAGTATACTGAAAATTTAAAAAGAGTCCGAAGTTTAATTCATTTTCAATAAATCAGAAAATTAAGGTGGTTGTCTTTTTCTTTTTTAGACTCGTTGTAGTTAAGTCCAAATTATCCTTCACGCTAGAGAGAAAATGGCGACCGTATAGAAATGGGTCTTCACGAAGAATCAAGCATGCTTGCCATCAATTTTTTAAGTGAATATATGTTATTTTAGAGTAGAAATTCCAATTCATCATTATCGAATATTTTTTGTTTTCTTTTTCTTCAGTTGGTACTACTGTTCTTATTTCTTAAGAATCTATTTTGTTATCATGTCCTGATTTGGATAATTTGGAGGTATCTCTTCTCTGAGATTTATCAGATCTTTTAAAAACTAACTTTTTGGACAACCACCTTATTTTTCTGATTTATTGAAAATGAATTAAACTTCGGACTCTTTTTAAATTTTCATTTATCACACATTTCACGAAATTTATGTCGTTTAGAGATTACAAAGCAGAGGATTGAACACATGCACGCAAAAAAAAATATGGTTGGGTTGACAATATTCGAAGAGGATCATACTATTATTGGGTATATGGTTATGGCACAACAATATTATGATCTTCACAACAATAGTATGATTCACACTCAACCATACTATTATCTCCACAACCATATTATGATCCTCATAGCCATAGTATTTTCATATACAACCATAGTATGATCCTCACAACAATAGTATGATTCACTCGCAACCATACCATGATCCCCACAACCACAGCATGATTCACACTCAACCATACTAGGATCTCTACAACAATAGTATGATCCTCACAACCATAGTATTTTTCTTATAAAACCATAGTATGATTCACACGCAACCATGGTATTATCCGTACAACCATAGTATGATTCAATCAACCATACTATGATCCCCAAAATTATTTATTAGGATTGGATGTTGTTGTTCAAAAATAGAGATTTTTATCAAGCAAGTTATTTTAAATTGCATTACAATTAATTCATAGCCATATTAGGGGCCGGCCATGTTTTTATTGAACATTTTATAAAAAAAAAATACTTTTAGTTGCCAACAGGGGTGAATGCTACTTCACCATCCGTAGACACCAAGTAACGAATGTGATTAATCCACGATCATTTGCTCTATACTTAAGTGGGGGTAGATTTTAAATAAACGAGAACCATTCGGTAGTCGAAATTTCACTGAACAAAGTAAACACAATAAAAATCCCTCGAATGACCTTCCAATTGTTGTTGTTTTTTATAATGGACAGCAACCATGCACTGTAACGTGTGTGTGTTTTTTTTTTGGTATATCAAAAAAGTCATAAGCACACACATACATGTATGCTCTATAAAACCTCTTTTGTTTTGTTCAAAGTCGCAACCATACTGTATTATTGCCATAATCATGTTATTGTTAAAATTTTAAACAACAATATTTTTGTTGAATCAACCATGTTTATATGGTTGCTACAACCATATTTTCATTTCTAAATTTGGCAATAATACTATTGTCACATTTCAACAATATTTATATTGCCGCAATCATACTGTTGTCGCAATGACAACAGATTGTTGCGACGAACATGCTTTTATTGTAGAGAACATATTAGTGTTGCCGTGACCATGTAGTAACCATATCTTTTCTCTGCGTGTGGGCAGCGTGGAATTATATAATTTGTCGCAATTTTTTAAAGACTCACTTTCCATATCTTTATTTAAGAAAAGATTAAAGGAATATTTTTTACAAAATGTAGAAATGCTTCTAATTTAAAATAAAAATACTGTAATATTGATTTAAGAATATACTCGTATGTATATTATAGTTTCATGAAAAAGAGTTAATCTTATTGTTGACAACTAGCCTCAAAAAAGCCCTAGAGGCGCTGAGGCACAAGAATATGAAATATTGTTATTATAAATTAAATCAATAAACGCTAAAAAAAAAATTATAAAATAGCAACGGGGGTTCGGGTCCGGCAATAAAAACACAATACTTTACCATCGGTAATAGTTCAATTGTTTTTCAAAATATTCTCCTTTAAAACCAATAAACCTTTGCATGCGCACAAACCAATTTTCGAAGCATTTTTTCCACTCCGATTAAAACACCTCCAAAACATGGTTTTTGAACGCTTTAACAGCTGCTTCGGGCGATGAAAACCGTTGACCACCCAATTTTTTGACCCTAAGGAATAAGGAGAACTCATTGGATGCCAAATCAGGGCTGTACGGTGGACGGCCCATTAATTCGACATCTTGAGTGGTCAAATAGCTCATCGTTTTAGCTGATGTGTGAGAGCTTGCATTGTGGTGATGCAAAATGATCCGACTTTCCTAATTATCCCTCCTCATTTCTTCGAACACTGTTGGCAAACAGATGGTTGTATACCACTCAGAATTGACCATCCTGCGTTTTAATAAAGGCACTGTGGCAACATGCCTGGTTATGCCAAAAAAAAACGCAATCATTTGCTTCGATGTACTTCTTCCATAAACAGCTTGTGTTGGATTTGGCTCGTCTTAAAAGACTCATACGGTCGATTGCTGTTTAGTTTCGGATTCATATCTCTAGATCCATGATTTGTCACCTGTGACAACGTTATACACTGCCTTTGAGCTTCCGCAGTTATACTTTTTCAAAATCTCTTTGCACCAATCCATACGAGCCTTTTTTTGAGCATTCGTCAAATTATCTTGACGTCAAATTGTTGATGTCAAATTATGACAACAAAAACAATTTTTTACAGCCAAATGAACATGCAATATCTTATTGATGCTTGTCATACTATGGCCCAAGAATGCCTCAACCACACGGTATATTACAGGGTATATTACATGTCGGTTTTGCTTAATCAGTTCACGCACAGCATCGATGGTTTCTCACAAAGTGACCGAAGTTGGAAATTCATCCTGGAGCAAACGGCGTTCGAGACTTAACTCTTGGTACCAACTATTAACAGTGGTTTAGTGCTTCATCGCCAAAAGTCGAAACAAGGCGATTTAAACACTTTTGTCTCGATAAACCACGCCGAAAATCGTAAAAAATCATTGCACGAAAATGTTCACGGGATTCCATTTTTTGACTGATATGAATTTTTCTACACACTTTAAACAAAACAATTTGTCCTTAAAAGACAAAATGTTCTGAGTAAAGCTATGCTAAAAAAATGTCAAAGTTTCCAATGGAATTTCCAGTTTGCATCTGGGAACACTAGTATTGTTAGGACCCGAATTATAAATAGCAACCCTCGTACTATCCTTAATAGCTCTCATACTCGTATCCAGTACAGTTAAAATACTGTTTTTACTGTTTTAAAATATCAGTTTAAAAATAACATTCACTTTTGACCGTGATTGCTGCAAAGTACAGAAATTTACAAAATTGAGTTTAGACAATAAAATTTGAAAAGAACCCCTAATTAAAAGGTAGGCAGAAACCAATCATAGATGAGGTGTTAAACGTCTGGATCAGGATGACTTCGATTAAGTACAAGAAGACAGTAATACGAGTTTGCAGACAGTTTTGTGTGAGAATGGAGACATGTTAGATAATTTAAATATGTGGAGACAAGGCCAAAATGCTGATGAAATCCACATTAACCAGCAGGTAGACACAGTTTTGGGGTTGAAACCACAAATGAATAAAGTTGTTACCGGGATAAACAGCGGGACTACATGGTGGCTGATTGAAGTCTATACATAAAAAATAATTAATAACGTTTTTTCAATTCAATAAATCTGGTTAATTTTTTTTTATATTGCAGATTGATTTTTAGATTTAAAAAACGATGAGACGGAATTGCACCCACTTCGCGACACAGTGTAGTAGACAGTTTCATCACGCTGCATTGTCGGGACCCACTTCTTTGAAGAAAACGATCACACCGTTACGGTTACTTGAGCATGTTGAGAGATATTTTATCCAGAATTACGCCTAATGAGCATTCAGGAGTTCAGAGAGTTGAACTCTGTGTGGTTTCAGCAAGAGGGTGCAACTCCTTACATAGCCCGGCCTGTTATGCAGAATTCCGAGGAAAGTTTCCCAATAAGCAGATAACCAGAAACTCCACATTCCGATGGCCCCCAGGTTGCCTGACCTTACTGCACCTGACATTTGCTTGTGGGGCTATTAGAAACTGGAAGTCTACAAATCACACAAATTTAAATGAACTAAAGCAATTCATTTGAGAAACAATTGCGGCTATTCCTGTCTCAACTCTCTGAATAGCAATAAAACAATTTTTTGTAAGATGTCGCACATGCATCAACGAGCAAGGGGGCATTTAAATTCCATTATTTTTTAATCTAATTAAGCTATATTTAATAAAATAAATAGTAAACTTAATAAACTGAAAAAAGGTTATTTGAGTTTCTTAATTTAACAATATTCTTCAGCCAATATTCAGCAGCCTGTAATTCACAATGACCCGGTGGTCCAGCTTTCAAAAAAACTAAATATCGGTAAATGAAATGATTTTTATTGTCTGCAAGCTTCTATAGATTTGAGACAGATAGTTTTTTTTAAAGGTATTGTTATGTAGTTTATTCCAAACTTAGGATTTAAACTGACAAATATTGTACCAATACTATAGTCTTTACCTTTTAATAACTTCACATCCTGATGAGCACCTCTTGGTAATTCCCATCACTGCATTGTTTTAACATATTTTTCGTATGTTGCTTTTGGTTCCTATTAATAGCTGCACCAAACCGACAATTCTTATATACGAAAATGCACATTGGGACGAGCTCAACCACTTGTCCAGCATTTTAATTGGAAGCTGTGCTTTCAGGTTAATAATCATAATGCGGCGTCTAAAATGATCGAAAATATTATTTTATTTGGAATGACGACTTTTATTCTTACAAAAATTGTATTGGTTTTACGACAATTAATCAACGTCTTCAAAGAGGAGACGTTCAGAAACTGGCGTTAAACAAAAAAGCCAATACTGAACTGCTGCGTAAACAGACAACTACCCCGTGAACTTGAGTGCTTAGGAGTTTTTTCACAAGAAATGTCTGAAGAGTTTTTACTTCTCGTAAGGAAAAGAGCTGTAGGTTGTTTGTGAAAAGAATAAAGGATAGTTCTTCAAATAGCCCAACTCTTGTCAAAGACGACCAGGCACTCACTTGACTAAAATTTATCCTTGCTTGACAAAAACGTGTCTAGGTATATGTCAAAGATATGTTTTTGCACTCCTGGAGTTAAAAGTGTCCTTGTGAACCTCGATGTTTTTAATTCCCCGGGCGCGGATGGTATTTCGGCACTTGTCCTATGTAAGTGCTCAACGGCACTAGCCCATCCACAACGCAATCTTTTTAAACCTTCTAACCGTGCAGGGGTCTTCCCAGTGTGTTGGAAGGTCATAGAGAGCAAGGTTAACCACCACCTTGTAAGATACTTACTTAGTGATCGAAAAATGGCTTCAGCAGAAATCGATCTACGGGGGACCTGAAGGCTTTCTAATCGGAGCGTTGAAGTCGGTTTTCCATTAGTTTTGTACAAGTATGGTCGTAGCTCTGGATATCTGCAAGGCCTTGGATAGAGTCTGTCACGGTACACTTATATCAAAACTGATAGCATTTCTTGTCGGTAAAATCTTTGGCCGATTTATATCGAGCTTTGTTAGAGACCGCCCTGTACGAGTTGTTGTAGAAAGGTTTTGATCAGACAAAAATAGGCTCAGCGCTGGTTAACATCAAGGCTCTCTCCATTCTCCCTCTTTATTCCTTATTTACATTGACGGTGCTTTGGTTCTGATGGTGAATACAATATATTCCTTTGTTTGACAGGAACCTTTGTCATCCATATTCATTTCATAATAGCCCTAATCTTCAAGATATTGGAGGAAAAGGCAAAGTATAAATGAGACACTTGGTTGGAATTTAATGATCATTTTCGATTGGTCGGGTGATTAGACCAGATTTTAATGCGCGTAAGACTCAGTGCTGCTTGTTGTCTCACACGCGATTTATTGACCAAGCAGTGTCGTCATTTTCTATCGACAGTGTGGATATCAAACAATCAGATACTGCAAAATCTTTCTAAAAGCTACATGATCGTGTTCAAATGAGAACAATGGTGCTGAGAGGTGACAGGTTTCCAACTCTATTGTCTCAGGCAGGCAATGTCCGAATGTTGTTGCTGTTTTTTAGTTTCTTTCATGGTGTGTATCATCTGACATACTCTGACTTATTCCTGATGTGAGGACGTTCGGCAGAAATACGGAATTAACACCCATTTTTATAATAAATAAAATAAATATTCTGAATAGAGTTCCCGAAATCCGTACAATATTAGTATCAAGTTCACATTAAAACAGGGACAGAACTCATTTACTTTTGGTGAAATTACGTGGAACCCGCGGTTATTATGCCGATCGATTGAAAATCATTATCTGATATTAAGTTTTGAGGTTTGGGAAAAGAAACAATTGAAAAAATATTGTCCATATCGGTCACTGTTCTGATATAAACGGCTGTCCAAACTTTTCAGAGAATTATCTGTCAATTCTCACACAATTATGTTTAAAGCAAATTATTGGCGAATTGCTCGCCACGGCTTGTTATCTCAAATGGGCTGTGCCACGCCCAAACACCTAAAAATGTAAAAGTATCATAATTCAAAAACTAAATTACTAGGTACATGAGGTTAAGTATACATGTTTTTAATATATATAACAAAGAAATTGGTAGAGCAGAAAAGGCTGATCCAACCATCCAAAACGCAATATTGAAATTGTAAATAAAACAAAAAGATTACAGAGGATTTCCTTAATATTTTCCATTATGATAAAAAAATCTATTGCAATTATGTGTGAAACAAACTATAGGCCTAATGCTCGCCACACTTTCAGTGGCATACCTCTAACCGATGGTCCACATTTACAGTGACTCTGAGACATAATTGAAGTTCATTGTTGTCAATGTGCCGGATTCCTTTAGCTATTGAATTATTTTTGGCTTATTGGCGTACACTTTTTTATTCAAATACCTCCAAGGAAGGAAGTTCAACGGTGTCAAATCACATGATTCTGGCGGCCAATTAACATCGCCACAACGTTAGATAACACGGCCATGGAATTTCTCACGGAAAAGAGCCATTGTTTCATTGAGTGTATGCCAAGTGGCAGCATCCTGTTGGAACCACTTATCATTATCTTTTGTCCACAAGTAATCCGTTATCATCTCGCAATAGCGAAGACAATGCATAAGTCGCGGTTGAAGGCTCTTCTGACACACTATTGCAATTTCCTACAGGCACGTTTTCCTAAAATTTGGGCACAGTTCTCTCGATTGTGGACACATTTGGTGGATTTTGCTAACCAAAAAAATCACGACGAGCATCTAATGTTTTTTATTTATACGCCGGTTTTGGTAAAAGGCTTTAACAATCTTAATGCGCTGCTTAATTGTGTACCTCTCCATAGTTGAATTTTTTTTATACACTGAAACAAAGAAATGTCAATTAAATTTTGCAAAAACTTGACGATAATGTGTGACACACAGTCAACATCGTGCACTATGGTTGGGCAACTCTTTAAAACAAAAATCCTTCCTGAACCCAAAAACTATACGTCTAAAAGAAGCATATTAAATACTGTAGTGAGTTGTAACTTATTGGACCATAGCAACCACGCAAAAGTTCCTTCTTTGTAGGTCCTGCTTTTAGAAGCCACATTCTAAATGCTTCATATACTTAGTAGGGACATAAATACTGTTACAACATTGAAAACACCCATTTCAGTAGTAAATCTAAACATATTCCGTTAATGTCATATGGGTTTTGCTAATCCCAATAGCGTTAGTCTGTAACTGGATTTTAAAATTGTTTCAACTTGCATCATGGAGTGGTCAGATAATATGAACCGTAACGATGTAAGAGCGCTTTTCAAGTGTAAAATGAAAAAAACGATATTTTCAAAAAGCTCCGGCCACTAGGGATTAGCCTCATGTTCGTCTAATGATGTATAAAATTGTTTGAGGAGACTGGAGATGTAAAGGACCGCCAATGGTCAGGCCGCACACGCTCTGTTCGAACACCGCATGTCATCAAAGCCGTTAAATCAAGAATTCACAGCAATCTGCTCCGAAAACAGAAAATCATAGCCCGTAAGATGAATATCACGCAAAAGTCCATGAGTCGAATCATTAAAAAAGACTTGGGACTTGGGGCTTTCGAACGACGTACCGGACATTTATTGACTGCAGCTTTAAAAAAATAGAATTTAAAAATGCAAACGTCTTTTGGTGAAGCACGCTGATAACTTGCACAGAAAAATTTTGTTCACCGATGAAAAAGTTTTTACCGTTCAGAAAATGATAGAATATATGCGCGGTCATCTAAGGAAGCATCTGAACTGATCCCAAGGGTGGAAAAGGGTCATCACCCAGCTTCAGTCATGGTTTGGTGGGGTGTCTCTTACGATGGGGTCACTGACCCGGAGTCAAAACATCGGCCAAAGTTTACCAAGAAACCGCTTTGGAAGCTGTTGTGAAGCCTCTTAACAATTCCTTGTTACAAAACCAGCCATGGACTTTCCAGCAGGATTCTGCACCGGCCCATAAGGCTAAACCGTCCCAGGCCTGGCTTCGAAACAATTTGCCAGCGTTCATTTCCTTGAAGAATGGGTTTCAGGCAGTCCAGATTTAAAACCATTGGATTACAAATTGTGGACGGTTTTAGAGGACAAGTTTTGTCACAAAAGATACCACAACATTGGATCTCTTAAGACTGCTTTGGTTCGAGCTGTGGTCATTTTTCGAATGGACAAGGTTCGTGCAGCTATTGACGATTGGCTAGTACGACTTAAGGCGTGTGTAAAGGCAAAAGGCGGACATTTCGAATAAGTAGATTCTTTTTGGATGCAATATACATCAATAAATATTTTAAAAAATATTTGGTCCAAAAACATTCACTACTTTTTATTTTACAGCATAAAACGTGTGTTTATGTCCCTACTAAGCATATACATAAACTAGGCATGTAGTTAAGTCTGACCAAACTATACCATATAGGTAGAAGCTTAAGTATAGCCTCATAAAATGGTTGAGACGTGGCGGCACTACAAACATTTTAAACTCCATTGTGTTCAAATTTAAATTATTGCAGGCCATGCGACATTTGATCGAAGCACAATTGAACTATATTGGTCCATTTTTTCTATAGATACCTAGATACCTATAGATACCTTTGGTTTACCTCACAAACCAAAAACTGATTCCCAACTTTTTTCATTTTGCATTATAAGAGGCCGATATCCTGCACAAGCAAGAATGAACCATATTGGTCCATAGTTTATAAGCTGAGATATAAGTATGATATTCCTGTACTACGAGTATTTCCATGTGGTGTGGTTTATCATTTAGTCAGCCGTGTTCAAGTACAGATGTAGTGCTTAATATTCTAAAAATAATTTCTGCTGAATTTCGGCACTATACTTGACTGCATTTCACCATAGAGTATTAACGAAATATTAAAATCTATGTTTACATCGCGAAGAAAAACTCTGATATAGTTGATACGGTGCGTCACATAGAGGACTGTTTATTCTTTTTATTGCTGCTACAGAACTTATTGTATTTGCAACATGTATTTATTTGCAATGTACAAAATTCCAATTTAATTGCCTTTACAATCTGTCTTTGTAGCCCAATGATGCCATTCATTGTATACGCTCATCCAAATGCTGGATGTTTAAATAGGTTTCAAATGGGTTGCCGTAAAAAAAGCGAACATATTCATTGTAGACATGCCAAATGTAAACAAACAAAAAAATAGATTTTTTAAGCATTTCATCATTAGTCATTTTTTGTATTGTTGACCCCATTTCTTAAACAAACACTACAAACTGATAATTGTAAAATATTTTTTTCTGTTAACATATTAAATATAAGCACTTATTTATGTCAATGATATTAATGCATATTATATGGCAGTTATCAATTATTATACAATAATGGACATTGTTGCGCACATCAAAAAAACGGTGAATAAATGTTTTGTTTATTAAGGCCTCCTTTCTAGAGTTGTGAGTACGTAAGAGCTGTTTAAATTGCACCTTTAATTTTAAATTAAAATTTTTAAATTAGTTTGACTTTCACTTTAAATTATATAATTTAAAACATTTTTATACTTAGTAGGGACATAAATACTGTTACACACGTTTTATGCTGTAAAATTTATAGTACTGAATGTTTTTGGACCAAATATTTTTTAATATATTAACTGATATATATTGTATACAAAAAGAATCTACTTATTTAAAATGTCCGCGTTTTGAATTAACACACGCTTTAAATCGCACCGGCCAATCGTCAATAGCTGCACGAACCTCGTCCATTGGAAAATTGGCCACAGTTCGAACCAAAGCAGTCTTAGGAGATCCAATGTTGGGGTTGGTATCTTTAGTGACAAACCTTGTCCTTTAAAACCGTCCACAATTTGTAATCCAATGGGTTCAAATCTGGACTGCCTGAGGGCCATTCTTCAAAGGAAATGAACGCTGGCAAATTGTTTCGAAGCCTGGGACGTTTAATGATTCGACTTATGGACTTTTGCGTGATATTCATCTCACGGGCCATGATTTTCTGTTTTCGGAGCGGATTTCTGTGAATTCTTGATTCAACGGCTTTGATAACAGAGCGTGGGCGGTCGTTTACATTTTCAGTCTCCTCAAGCAGTTTTATGCATCGGTAGACGAACATGCGGCTAATCCCTAGTGGCCGGAGCGTTTTAAAATATCGCATTTTTTCATTTCACACTTGAAAAGCGCTATTACAGCGATACGGTTTTCCTTATCTGACCACTCGATGATGAAAGTTGAAACAATTGAACAGGGATTAAACCGGCTCAAGACCTCTTGCTTCTATATTTAAATAGAAGACAAGTTTTTAACAAAATGGCAAAGTGACATTGATTTTCGTGGCTGCACACTACTTTTATCATGATTTCGGGTCCGTGACAACCCTCTTCAGAAAGCCTTGCTGCAATTGTTGAAAGTAAAACCGAACTCTATAAGGCCAGACTCTCCACAAACGAATGAGAACTACTGTTGTAAACCTTACTTTTCAAGTTTTCTTCACACAATTGCCCACGAAAATACAACTCACTCTTGCCAGCTCTAAAGAGACTCCACATCGAGAGCCATCAATAGATTTCTTTTACAACAACGTATGTGTGTGTGTTGTAAAAAGAGTTTAGTTGACTATGTCAACTTGTATGCCGTGCCGTGCATGTACGTATGTTTAGCTCGTTTGTTTTATTTCGGTCTGTTGCTTTTACACATTGAACAGGGATTAAACCGGCTCAAGACCTCTTGCTTCTATATTTAAATAGAAGACAAATTTTTACCAAAATGGTAAAGTGACATTGATTTTCGTGGCTGCACACTACTTTTATCATAATTTCGGGTCTGTGACAACCCTCTTCATTTTCAATTTTAAAATCCCGTTACAGACTAATGCTATTGTGGTAAGCTTTCAAAACCCATATGATATTAACGGGGTATGTTCAGTTCAACTATTGAAATGGGTGTGTTCAATGTTGTAACAGTATTTATGTCCCTACTCATTATTTAAACTAGTAAACAAAGCTAAAGTTGGGTGTGGCTGACTATATTATATATTAAAAAAAAAACCTGAAAATAGATTTTGGGCCCCATTGAGTCTCTAAATTTACTAAAGTTTTTTAAACAGAAGTATAATTTAAATTTGTGAAAAAGTGTATTTTTTGGTAAAATCGGTTAAACAGACATGTATGTGGATCTGTGTGTTAAACTGCAATCCCAAAAGCGTTTGTCCTCGGCACAAGGATCTTACTTACCAGCCCCAATTTTTTTCATTCTTATGTAAAATATGTAGCTTTTAGAGCCAAAAACATAAAACAGGATAAACATATGTCTGGGAGCTTTATCTAAATCTGAACAGATTTTCTCAAATAACAACTGCAGCAAAATATCATAAACATCGGACAACATTTGCGACCGAAAGTTTGATTACTAGCTGGATGGTTGGACCGACGGTCAAAATATTTAGAGGTGGTTATAGCTCAAATAAATTTGTTCCACAAGAGGTGCAAGGTATAAATATTTTATATTAAACCTGCCTACTAAACATAAAGGGTGTCGCAACCATTATGCTCGATGTTAACTGTGAGTCACGATATAAACATCAAGTTTTTTGTTTAACTTAACCCATTTCTTACCGCCGTGTGTTTGAACACACATTTATCATTTCCCGCCTTTGAGTAAATATAAAACATAGATAAATACAAATAATTACATGTGTTGGGGGTTTTATTAAGGTTAAGGTCTGGTCTATTATGAAAACAGAATATATATTTGGAAAATTTTGGCAACCCTCTGCCCTTCACGATAGGGGTTTCGAAAAGTGTCCAAAAATAGTCTAATTTTAAATTAATTATATAATACAAATAAAAAAATAAATTTATTACGAGTATGTACGTTTAAGTATAAGAGTGTATTGCCAAATGTCGTAGTTTAGTTAAGTTTTATTGAGACGTTTTTAATAACAATGACAGACATATACTAGATCTATGAACAAGAAATTGCTTATGACTATAATGTATTGTCTAAATTACCAATAACGTACAACTAACGACAAAAAGCCTTTTCTGTGTATAGAAATATTTTTAATTTGTATGCAGATCTGATGAGTGTGGTCCCGAGGCTAAAGTGGTCTTACGAATGAATTCTCCTAGTAATTAGCTTAAAAGTATACTTATAACTAGCCTAAAATTAGTGGGTTAAGGGGAGGGGTTGATTACCGAAAAGGAGAGGATAGGGAAACCAAAAAATAGAAAAAAATAATAGAAAAATTAAGAGAGTTTAACAAATGCTGTTCAAGAGCCTTAACAATAGTCCAATCATAAAGATGCTATCCTCTATGTGCACCGGGAACCACTTTTTAGTAGAACTCGGGACGAAAGGAAACCGAAGTATCAAAATCTGCCCGACTTTCATTTTCACCAGCGAATGTCCTTCTGAGCATTGTAAATATCGGTTATAATGGAATTCTCGTAAAGGGAAATCCTTGTAATTAATTTCGTCACAAATATACAGACCAATAGGAGTAACATCTGAATCCTTATATATATACTTATTCCAATATTGCTTGGAGAACAACTTAAAATTTTTACCAATACAATATCTTAATATCTTTCTCTCAAATATCTCAAATTCCTTTATAACTGTCGGGGATACATTAAACCATATTGGGAACCCATATAAAATGACCGGGCGTGTACAAGTCTTGTACAATAATAGCTTGGTCTCTACCGGTAAACTTCTATTCCACAGAATTTGCGAAAAAGATCCCAAAATCCTATACCCCTTCTGGAGAACAGACCTAGCATGTCTATTAAATTTCAAAAGTTTCTTGAAGTGAATGCCTTAATATTTCATGTGTAATGTCCTGCTAGGATTTGATGCAAAGTTTTATATTAGTTTTAAATGCATCTAGATATTAATTAAGAGAAAGGACTGCGGGAGTCATTGATTTGCTAGCATTCAGCCGGGCGGGGGGATTCGGTCCTGCTCTAAAAAAATTCACTTTTCCATTACAACGAATTATTGTAGACTCCCTATTTATTTTGTTACTCTACGATGGACTTGTATGACTAATTATTTCAAAATGCCCCTAACTAGTCATTCTGGAAGTATTAAAAATAGAAAAATGATATCTGTCGACTGCCTGCCTTTTCAACGATTCTCTCAGATCTTCTTGAGAGAGTACGCCTCATTACCTTCACCATCCAATGGCTTAATAGCGTGAAGATTTGAATTTAGGACCCCTAACATACTTACTTACTCATCCTTCTTTAGTTTCGCGTGGCAAGAAAACATCTACTAATCCTTTAACCAATGATTATTAGATTATTATACAAAAATTTATTCAAATCATTCTTCATGTAATAATTAAAAACAACAACAACTAACTGAAGTTTAATTCCATTAATTCATATGAACTTTAAAAAAAACAAGTTGTAAATAGCAAAACGAAAGTTATGAATTTATAGTTTTAAGTCCCTGAAGGGGTTAACTATTATTCAAAGTATCTTCTTTGATTCGCAAAAAAAAACATGTGAAGCAAAATAATGAAAAAAAAATGACAAACAAGCAAAAAAAATAAAGTATGTACGTACTGGTGTACAAATCGAGCAGTGGGAGACAATATGTGAATAAACTCGTTACAACTTTACAGAGCACGCATAATTGATCGCTCTCATTACAAGAGAATATCACTTAATAACATTAGGGGTAACTCCTCACATATGGGCTCTCACTGTTATACACATTATGTTAACCAATGCAAGAAAGGAAAATAAGAGAATTGTTAATACCAGCTGTTAACACTTACCACCATAACATTTACATGAATAAGGCCTTCTGCACGAACTGATGATGATGTCTGCTGTTAAATAATCATGTGAATATGTAGATATCTCTTGCATTGACTAACGTAGTTTGCTGATCTTTCCTTATTCTCTAACATTTGAAACTTAATGAATTATTAAAAATTAGGACATAATAAAAACAATAACATGTAACTCATTTGATACTTATGCTCATCAGGAACGTATGGAAGAGTACTTAAGAGTGTCTTGTGAGTTTTAAGACTCATCCATTAGGAGTAAATG
Organism: Hydrotaea diabolus; assembly: GCA_963513945.1. Classification (NCBI taxonomy): domain Eukaryota; kingdom Metazoa; phylum Arthropoda; class Insecta; order Diptera; family Muscidae; genus Hydrotaea; species Hydrotaea diabolus. The sequence continues at coordinate 170,192,935 of OY740719.1, forward strand.
GAGAGATTATGGCTTGAATTACTCCGACATCGGTGGTGGATGTTAGAGCTCTCATGTACATCTGTGAATCTTCTGCTCTTGGTTGTGGAACTTCTGATGATAGTGTGAATTTCTTTACTGCATTTGATGGAAAGGTTATCATATGGTCGACTCCAGAATATTACTGCGCAGGCAGTTGTAAATTTAGCTGCTACTTCTTCTGTTTGTTCAGTTATTGTAGCATTTTGTGGGATGAACAAAAATAGAGATCACTCCGGATCTTCGTTGATGGCTTCATCCGATAGACGAGACGTGGTTTAACGTTTTATTTAGATATAACAAATGTCATTGCGGCGTATGTCTTGGCGACGAGAGAATACAATGGAAGGACTTTTCATGTCAATAGCACATATTCACTGTGACTCCGTTGAACACAAATTCTTTATATGTCCGAAATAATTTTGGTGTTTAAATTTCGTGAAATTGAAATATGGTTTGATTTTAAAACAAACTTTGGATTTCTTTTTATAATAATTTTGATGTTCACAGCTCAGCGTTTGGTAAAAGAAGGAAGTTGTTAAGTTCGCTTTTCTGCGTTTCGACTTACTATTCCATTGAAAATTCGTGGAATTGAAAACGTCAAAATTGCTGGAACATAATTGTTGCCACATCTAAGCAGATGTTGCGAAGTTGCAACAAAAGGTAGCGCCTTTCATTTGAAATATAAATTGAACCATATCTGAATGCTTTCTTTACCACCAATTTTAGAATACTTGAAGAAGTATAGGAACATTGATACATTTCTTTGCTAAGTGAACATAGGGTACAAATGTACATATATTACATGCATAGATGTAATATGTATATACATACATATTCATGTAAAGCCAAGTCGACAACCATGTACGCAGCGGTTTATTTTACATCTTTGTAAATGTCACTACTAGAATATTTAGAATTTGGATAACAAAATAGATAGTGTAAATGCGAGATCACTCCATATGATTGGAGCTGTCATCTCATCACATTTTTGGCGAATTTGTAAACATTAAAGCAAGTGTAGAAGTGACTATTAATTTGTGTTTCTAAAATGTTACAAAATAAAATAATAAGATTGTTCCGATGGCAAAAAGTGAGTAGATAGCTACCATGTTCGCGAACAATAAGAAGGCTGTATTAAGCAAATTTGTGAAGTCTAAATTAACCATTAAAAGGTTTACCACCAAAGCAGCGGCTTAGACTCCTGAACCTCTGTTTGGAAAATTTAGGTAAGTCATCAAATACAAAAATGTGAATTTTATTTTATTGTGGCCAAAAGGAGAAAATTGTGCAATTTGTGAATGTGTGACGAAAACCTCTTAATTGTTTTGGTTTCGTAAACGTTTGAATGCTTTGCTTTTAATTATTCAAAATCTTTAATTTTTGTGTTTTTGAGTTTCGTAAACAAACGTCCATTACACATGTCATTCCTGAAAGGGACTTCCTCGCCATTAATACCAATTCTCAACCGTTTACTCTACATTTGCGTGCGGAGCTTCGAATACACATAACCTCGATCTTGGACACGTTGATCGTTATACCCCAATAATCATAGAACTCCCTGACAGTAACAAGGTGATCCGCAACTTCCATCAACGCAACATTAGGGGACTCATCGTACGCATGCCAAATGTCATCGTACGCATGCCAAATAATAAAAAGAAAATATATCTTACACGCAACAGAGGTAAATAAATCTGACGATGGGGTCAGTAAATATCTATTGGCGTGTGTTTCTCAACACGCTGGTACTGATGATGATTTGACATTTGATGGTTGAAATTCTGACATTTGTTGTGTTTTGTAACAGAATCAGCGTTTAACTTCTACAGAACATGTGATTTTCTTGTATTACAACATTTTATGGCAATTTTTCAATTATTTCATATTACTTCTTCTTATCATTTGAAATTTGTTAAAATATTTTGTAAGTAATAGTAAAATTCTGTCAAATGTTGTTTAAGGAGGCACAATTACAAGAAATTATCGATAACTGGAGTAATGATGAAAGTGACAATCCTGATGAGATGCATACGTAATTAAAACTGTTATTTATGTAAAATGTTGCTTCGGGAGTACCTCACAAACACAGAATTACAAGAAATTATCCATAACTGGAGCGATGTTGAACGTGACAGTCCAGACGAGATGCATGTGTAATTAAAACTGTTATTTGTTTGGCTCCCAATAATATTGCCGGTGATTCTGATTGTGAAGCAATAGATGACGACAAAATATCAACGAATATTAAATCCGATGAGAGCCCGTTGGCCGAAATAGCAGGTATTATTTTTCATATTGTTTCTTTTGTGCTGCTAATTATGTATGTGTGTGTTTATAAGCGCAATTGAGGTAATATACACATCCGCTATTGAAGATTATGGTGGTCCCGAAGTCGAAGTACAGCAGGAGGCACCACAACCATCAACGTCAAAAAAAACTGTCCATTTATAAATATCGTCCGGCAAACGATTTCAAACCGGTATGAAAAAAAGCCAAGCAATATGCACGCAGAAAAAAGTATGGTTGTGATGACAATATTCAAAGAGGATAATACTATTGTTGGGTATATAGTTGTGCTACGACAATATTATGGTCCTCACAACAATAGTATGATTCAAATACAACCATTCTATGATCCTCACAAATATAGTATGATTCACACATAACCATGCTATGATCCCATCAACCATAGTATGATTCACACTCAACCATACTATGATCTCCAAAACCATAGTATAATCCTCACAACCATAGTATGTTTCATATACAACCATAGTATGGTCCTCATAACCATAGTATGATTCACACGCAACCATGTTATGATCCCCACAACCATAGTATGATCACACACAATTGTACTTTGATCCCCAATATAATTTATTAGAATTTGTTTAAGTTGTCGACAATAGATTTAAATTATGAAAATTATTGTAAAATACATTACTCGTAAATTCAAAATAATAGGAGTGATTTATTTTACAGTAGAAAAAATAAGTTTAAATAAACGTAAGCGTTTTTATTAAAAATATTTCAGTTAAACAAAGCCAAAGCAGCTTGTTTAAAAAATTTTAATCTCGATAAAAAAGTACTATTATTGCCAATAACATTTGTTCTAAAAAATATATTTAAATGAAGAAAAATTACAATCAAACAGTATGATTGCCGTAATCATATCACTGTTAACATAAAACGCAAAACACAATACTTTTGTCGCACTAACCATATTTATATTGTTGCTATTACCATATAGTTAATTTTCAATAATACTATTGTTACATTTCAACAATATTAATATTGCAGCAATTACACTATTGTCAAAAATAAATTCAGTTAACAATGCTATGGTTGCGACAAACATTCTTTTGTTGTGGAGAACATATTATTATTGCCGTAACCATGTATTAACCATGTTTTTTTCTCTGCGTGTGATTACGATATTCAACCAGTACGTGCGCCATTGATAAATAAAAAGCAAAAGATGCTACTCCAAACTATAAGCGACAAAAATCCATTTAATCCGATCGATCTAATCGTGTTGCCGGTGCCCCTTTGAAAAGTGGCAAAAAAAAACCTTGAAAAAATACGAAACCGACTATGCATACGACACGCGAAGCGGAGTAAAATAATTAGTAGGATGGACAATTCTGAAGTTACTATCGCAACTAGTTACGACGCAATCCATACAGCGGTAACAGTGCAACGATACAGCAGAGAAAAGAAGAAGAAAAAAAGGTATTGCTTACAATAAACATATGTATGGGGTGGATTTACATGACAATGGGGTTGCAAATTACTGCATCAGCATTCGTGGCAAAAGTCGTAGACAGCTCTGTTATCAATGCATGGAAACCACACGCAGAAAGAAAGTATGGTTGGGGTGACAATATTCGAAGAGGATCATACTATTGTTGGGTATATGGTTGTGGCACAACAATATTATGATCCTCACAACAATAGTATGATTCACACATAACCATATTATGATCTCCACAACCATACTATTATCCTCACAACAATAGTATGAACACAATCAACCATACTATTATCTTCACAACCATATTATGATCCTCACAACCATAGTATGTTTCTCATACAACCATAGCATGATCTTCACAACTATAGTATGATTCACCCGCAACCATGCTATTATCCCTTCAACCATAGTATGATTCACTCAACCATACTATGATCCCCAAAAATAGAGATGTGTATCAACCAAATAGAGATTTGTATCAAGCATAGCCAGAATTAAAGCCATTTTTTTATTGAACATTTTATTCAAGAAACAAAAATATATATTCTAACGGCAGTTGAAAATACTTTTAGTTCCCAGCTGGGGTGAATGCTAATTCACCATCCGTAGACCCCAAGAAACGAATGTGATTAAACCATGATCAATGGCTATATACTTAAGTGCAGGCAGATTTTAAATAAACAAGAACCAATCGGCAGTAGAGTATTTCACCGAACAAAGTAAACACAGCAAAAATCCCTCTAACTACCTTCCGATTGTTGTTTGTTTTAACGGTCAGCAACCATTCACTGTATCGTGTGTATGTGTTTTTTTTTGTATATCAAAAAAAACATACGCACACACATACATGTGTGCTTTATAAAACCTGTTTTGTTATGTTCATAGTCGCAACCATACTGTATGATTGTCATAATCATATTATTGTTACCGCAAATTTTAAACAACAATACTTGTGTAGCACCAACCATGTTTATATGGTTGCTACAACCATATTTTCATTTCTAAACTAAGCAATAATACTATTGTTACATTTCAACAATAGTAATATTGTCGCAATAATACTGTTGTCAAAATGAAATTCATAAAACAATACTATGGTTGCGACGAACATGCTTTTATTGTAGAGAACATACTATTGTTGCGATGATCATAGTGTAACCATATCTTTTCTCTGCGTGTACATTGATTCGTAGCAGCTTCAAAAAAAGTGAAGCCTATGACACAGCTTGACTTTAAAAATTCGGTGACCAAGTCTCTGCTTCTTTCGTCGGAGGATGCAATGGACGGTAACGAAACTTTGTCTACTATTTTAGACAATGAAACCTACCCAGAGTAGAGGGTTTGCACGTTCCACTGAAAACCAACAATCGTCGCCGTTGCATTGTGAACACGCCAAAAGCTACCATATTCAAGTGTGAGAAATGCAACGTTTATCTACACTCAGAGAATTGCTTCAAACTATTCCCCAAAAAAATGTTTTTACTTTTTCTTGAAACATTACATGCTATTATTTAAGTACATACCTAAATACGTTCCACAAAAAAACCAAAATAACTAAAAAAAGTTTCAAACTAAATATTTTAAAACACCTTACAGTATCAGCGTGTGGTTGAACACATGGCAATTTTCTGGGACACTGCTAGTCGGATATTTTTTTTCTTGATAAAACGTGTTATTAAGATAAGATGAGATATGTTATAAAAAATTTCAACGTTGAAATTTCTGGTAATTAATGGGTTAGTTAGACATTCCTCTGTTTCAGTGTTTGACAAATTCAACCATGAAAATGTAAACCATAGGGCAGCGCTTTCAAATTGTTGAAGCTTTTACGAAAATGGGTGTGCAAACCAAAATGTACTTCGGGATTTTTTCGGTCAGCATAATCGAACTAATGTGTCCACAATCGGGAAAATTGTGCGCTAGTTTCAGCCAAACGGGTCGTTCACCTGAAAATGTTGATGTTGTTCGCGATAGTGTGGTAGTAGAACCGTCAACCTCGACTCACGAACTTCACTAATGAATAAATAAACAAGGTTTAATGGACTTAAAACCTGAAGTCTACTGATCATTTCAAACAGACAGAAATAAAGGAAAGTCATCTTCAGCAACGATGCACATTTTCATCTCTGTGGATTCATTTGCATCCAGAATTGCCGCATATGGGCACGTGAGAGTTCACGAGTGATTGTTGAAAAGTCAATGCATCCGCAAAGAGTGACTGTTTGGTGCGGTTTTTGTGCTTCCGTCGTCGTCGGGCCGTACTTCTTCGGAAATGAGCCAAGCGGTAACCGAGAATGGTGTTTGCTACCGAAAGATGATTACGGACTTTTTGTGGCCAGGAATTGAGGATAATAGACCTAGACGATATGTGGTTGCCAATTGCCACACTGCCAACAAAACAATGGGTCCTTTGCGCAAGTAATGCAATGGGCGTGTTAAATCACGTGGTGGCGATGTTAATTGGCCGCCACGATCAGGTGATTTGATACCGATAGACTTCTTCTTTGGCAATATTTAAAAGAAACAGTGTTGTTTTATAAGCCAAGAAAATCTCAAGAGTTTAAGGATGAGGTAATTCGGCACGTATACGACATTGAACCTCCATTAGTCGTTGAAATTATAGACCATCGGATAGGGGTATGCTACCGAAGCCGTGACGAGCATTTGACCGATATTTTATTTCAAACATAATTGTCAAAGATTCTGCTATCATAATAAAAACTATAGGATATTTCTCTGCAAACCTTTTGTTTAATTTACAAAAAAAATAATGCGTTTTAGTTGGACCACCTTTTATATGAAAAAAGTTTGGTGTGGCCTTGCAAATCCAAGTTTTCCAAGGTCTAACCCAGAAAAAAGGATATATTCCCACATATTGATTGATATAATATAACTTTGTCCAAAACATAGGAGTTATGTGGCTTAAAGCGGCCTGGGTAGCAGTACTTGAATAATGACTAGTATTTATCTAAATCATTAAAAAGTGGTTCCTTGTATCACTGAACATATACTTATATTGTGGTGTTTAAATATATGACTTATCCTATTTGCCATTGGTTTACCATTTAAAAGCCACAAACCTTATTTAACCCACTGTAATTGTAAACTTAAATTGTATTAAGTTAAAGCGAAATACCCCCTTTGCTCTTTAAAGTATTAGAACACAACGTTGTTGTAGTCGCAAGGGAGAACTCCAGCGCGCTTTCGATTGTGGCCTGGAGCAAAACATGTTGACGACCAACGCAGAAAGCCAACATTGACATTAACCGCTTCGACTGTTTGCATGTGTTCTTGGCTAACCAACCACAACAAATGTTGGATCGTCTATTTTTACGAGGCACTTTTTAATATGAAGCTAATAGATTCGGGCAAGATTCGCCCAAAGATAGTCATCAACCGCTGCCGTTGCTGTTATGAGTTGATATGAGTTGCAAATGACGCTAATGGTTGTCGGCAAACCTTCAACAGAGTTAAACTGATGGCGAAACACCCTTTAATTTAAGTTCATTCGCAACCCTTAACCGTACCACCACCCATCAGGGTGGCCAGAAGCCATGTTGGAAGGACTGTGGCCATAAACGCTTCAATGTGTTTTCGGTTTCAGTCATTTGCCGGTTCCACATATACGCGCCAGATGAGTTTAGTTGTCAGAAAATAAATTGAGCATTTTATGGTGACAATTTGTTTTCACGATGTTTAGAGAGTTGCCAACAAACTGCTCTAAAGAATGTTCGATTGTAAAGTTGTTTGCTTTCAAATCTTTAAAGCAGTGGTCGTACTAGAATACAATTTTTTCATAACGGAAGTGAATCGGAAATATATTGACATGTGACTTTAACATTCCAATGCTGTACTCACTGAGCGAAACCTAAAGTTTAAATCAGTCTCAAAACGGCTGGAATATTTGATAAGACCACAAGTCCTTTTTATAGCTTAAAGTTCGTTAATTTACGTACGAGGGTTAATATTTATATTTCGGGTCGGGCAATAAAAACACAATAATTCATAATTGGAAATGGTTTTATTGTTTTACAAAATATTCTCGTTGATCTAAAATACTTGTACACTTTTTCATGCGCACAAACTAATTTTCGAAGCACTTTATCCACTCCGAATTTGACACCCCTCGAAACATGATTTTTGAACGCTTTAACAGCTGCTTCGGGCGATGAAAAACGTTGACCCCGCCTTTTTTTCTTGATGCAAGGGAATAAGAAGATATCATTGGGTGCCAAATCAGGGATGTACGGTGAATGACCCATCAATTACACATCTTGAGTGGTCAAATAGCTCATCGTTTCAGCTAATGTGTGAGAGCTCGCATTGTAGTTATGCAAAAAGATCCGTCTTCTCTTATTATCTTTCCTCATTTCATCGTACACTGTTGGCAAACAAATGGTTGTATACCACTAAGAATTGACCGTCCTACGTTCCACTAAAGGCACTGTGGCAACATGGCCGGTTATACCGAAAAAAAAACGCAATCATTTGCTTCGATGTACTTCTTCCACGAACAACTTTTGTTGGATTTGGCTCGACTTGAACGACTCATACGGTCGATTGCTGTTTTGCTGCGGCTTCATATACATATATCCATGATTCCTCACCTGTGACAATGTTGCGTACTGCCTTTTAGCTACCAGAGTTATACTTTTTCAACATCTCTTTGCACCAATCCATACAAACCTTTTTTTGAGCATTCGTCAAGTTATGTGGGATCCAACGAGAGCACATTTTTTTCGCGGCCAAATGAACATGCAGTATCATATTGAGGCTTGTCATACGAATGCCCAAGGAAGCCTCAATCTCACAGCATCGATGGTTTCTGGCAAAGTGACCAAAGTGGGACGTCCTTCACGAAATTCCTCCTGGAGTGAAAGGCGTGCGCGACCGAACTCTAGGTACCAGGGATTAACAGTAGCTTTTGATGATGCATCATTATCGTCGAACTAAGTAGATTTTAACACTCTTTTCTCGATATCCCACGCCGAAAATCCTAAAAAAATCATCGCACGAAAATGTTTACGGGAAAATTCCATTTTTTGACTGAAATGTACGAGTATTTTTCAACACAATGTAAACAAAACATTTCGTCCTCAAATGACAAAACGTTCTGAGTGAAATTATGCTAAGAAATGTCAAAGTTTTCAACAGAAGTTCGAGTTTGAATCTGGCGACACTAGTATTGTCAGGACCCGAAATATAAATAGAAACCCTCGTATCAATCATTTTGAGGTAAAAAACGACCAGCAGCATGAAATCTTTGCCACGAGAAAAAAAAATCACAGGAAATCATACCACCGTAAGGACAATATAACTACAATAAAAAAACTTAAAAAAATTATGGCAACTGCTACATTTTGTCAAGACAAAAATATGTGTTTAAAGTTCATCAATGTCACGTTTGACACATTTGTCACGTCCTTTCACATAAGCGTCAGTCTGACTGTTTGTCTGTCGGTCTTCGAGATTTTTTTTATTTCATTTTGCATTTATGTAACGTTTTTCTGCACATATTTACTCTTATTTTATTACGCAAAGCCAGAGGGTACAAACATGTGCACAAATATATAACATATCAGGCTTTTTTTCGTACTACAGAAATAAATTCAATGGAAAAGATCCCCTTACTCTGTAAGAGCAATGTAGAAATATTTGTATGATTGTATTAATTCCGTTTTTCCTAATATTATAAAGGGTGATCCAACCATAATGCACGATGTTAATTGTAAGTCGCACCTAAACGTCAAGTTCAAAAGAAAAAACAAAAAGGTCTCGAACCAGAATAAAAGCAGTTCAAGTCATAATAATGATAAAAGACCGAAATAATATAAACAAAGAGAAAAAACTATTAAAAAGGATTTGTACGCCCTAATGTGCAACGCATGTATGAATATATGTACGTACAATACATGCACACTATATATGTGACGCGCAAAATAGAAAGGGACCTAAGGTTAAAAACCAGTTTTGTTCAGGAGAGCCATTTTAAAGATTAGGCCCCTTTCTATTTGCGCTTAGATTCGTCGACTTTACTTTCATAAAACGCGCATATCTCTGGGAGGGAACACTTTTGGGGCATGGGATCTGTCTCATTCGATGCTCAGATGTTGTCCACATCAAAAAAAAAAGTGAAAAGTTGATGAAAGTTTTGTTCAGGAGAGCCATTTTAAGGATTAGGTTCCTTTCTATTTGCACTTAGAATCGTCGACTTCACTTTCATATAATGCGCATATCTCTGGGAGGGAGCACTTTTGGGGCATGGATCGGTCTCATTCGATGCTCAGATGTTGTCCACATCAAAAAAAAAATGAAAATTGATTTTTTTACCCTTCGGTCTAAAAAGCTGTCACATATGTGCTTTTTAGATTTGTGGTTTTCAACCAAGACCCATGCGAAACGGTACTGGTTGAAATGATATTGCGCTTTGAAGATTGATCAAAGCACAGTTCGAAGACTATACGCAAAGAGTTATTCTCAGTGATACAAATGAGTCTCCCATATAAGTCATTTGATTTGTTGCCGTAGTAATCGTCGCCAAAGACTGCTGAAGAAAAAACTTTGGCGGGTTTAGAAACAGCTGTATAGCATTTTGAAAAAGAAACAGCAAAAAGCTCTAGAACCAGAATTAAAACTGTTTAAGTCATAATTCATGTTTTATACAGGGTGTCCGCCAGGAAGGTATACAACAGGGTGGCCGTCTGGAAGGTTTTCGTACTACTTTGTTTGTTTATAATTTTTAATAAAATGAAAAAGAATGGATCTTATATTTATAAATATTTTATTTAACATCGCCAATTACACGCTATGAAATACAATATCAAATAAATATCCGCCTCTGTAAGCCTCACAAATGCGACCCATTTTGAATACATTTTTCATAACATTCAGCACGACGTCGAATTGAGGTTGATATGGATTGTTTTAAACACTTTTTGAGCATTGTGGGCCTACCAGACCCTCTTTCTTCGAAATCATTTACTACACGATAAATAGTGCATTTTGTTGGCACGTTTTTACTCCCAAAAAATTTCACGCAACTTTCTCATCGTCACAGTAATCGATGATTGAATTTGATGAAATGTTTAAAGATTTATCGAACGTTGAACATCGAACATTTGCCACGTCTCTACTTCATGATTGCCAAATATGAACTGTCTAGACTAATGTTTATTAAAATGGCGGCAAAACAAAGTAGTATACCTTCCCGGCGGACACCCTGTACTTAACTTAATTTAAAATTTCATTGCTTCAGTGTTTGAAAAATTTAACCATGTATAGGGACACAATGTAGCAGCGTTCTCAGATTGTTGAAGGCTTTTTCGAAAATGGGCGTTCCAATCGAAATGCACTTTCTGATTTTTTTGGACAACATGATCGACCAAATATGTCAATAATTTGGTGAGTTAGACGCAAATTTCATCAAACTGTGTCTGTAGAAAATGTGAAAACACCTGTGCATGCTCGATCAGTTCTGCCTACCAGCATTCTGCACCGGGCCGTTCTTCTTCCTGACTGTCGCACGACTCAGTGTCTTTAAAAGGATGTAATGGTTCCTAGTGCGCCGCAATCGGATTTTCAGTGCCCAAGAAACGAACATTTAGCTTACTGACGTAACCGCTTAAATCGACGTCGAAACTCACGCTGCGCCAACAACACCGATGGAATATTAGTCAAAATATATACACAATTATACAAAGCTCTTGTGATGTATAGCGGTCCAATGCTAATCTGTTGTGTATTCTGCAGCTATCTCGTTCACTAATGCTAACTATCATTGACGTACCATACCATTTGCAAAATTTGTAACATCTTCAGATAGGGTGATTCATATTGAGCCACTTTATAAAGGGTGAAACAAAACGCTTATAGACAAGATGAAACAAAACGCTTATAGTTTAATATTATAGCCAAGAATTTAGCTTTATTATAAAGATAAGGCTTTGTCATTATATTTTAAATTCCAGCCCAATTTTCAACCAATTTTTGCATCATTTGGGGCCGTATGTCTGGAATACCGCGCCCCACAAATAATAGTCCAGCGGTGTTAAATCGCACGATCGTGGAGGCCACGCCACAGGCACACGACGAAAGTGCGCTCACAAAAGGTTCTTTCAATAAATTGATTGGTTCGTTGGCTGTATGGCAATACGTAGTGCCGTCTTGTTGAAACCAAAGATCTTCCACCTCTAGAACCTCAAATTCAGGTCATTAATCATGGCTCTATAGTGTTCCCCATTGACTGTTACAATATGACCGGCTAAATTTTTTGAAGATATATGGACCAAAGACTCCCTCTGCCCATAGATCACACCAAAACAGGGACTTTTTGAGGATGTTACGGCGACTAAAAATGGCTTGTGGATTTTCCTTACTTTAAATGCGACACTTTTGGTTATTAACGTACCTATTCAACCAGAAGTGAGCTTCAGTTGAACAAAATTTTTTTGTAATAACAGGATCGTTGGCCAACTTGTTTTGGACCCATTCACCACGATTCGCAAACGTTTTTCCGTAGTTAGTCTATTCATTATGAAATGGCCCACCAAATACAGTCTAAATCAAGTGACAGCTGTCAAGTAGACCAACTCCAAAAAAGTGTGGCCAGATTGAAAACCACACGTCTAAAAAATACCCTTTACATGTATTTATGGCTTTATAATAACTATAAATATATAATATTCTCATGAAGGTAAATATTGGGAGATTGATTTTGAGGTTCCCTACTTTAAGGAAAAAAAACAGAAAATTCACATTGAATGGGAAATGTTTATTATCATTTGAAAGAACATTATTTGGTATTTATTTTCTGAAGATTATGTCTATCAAATGTTGGCCGCGGCTACCTACGTCTCAAATGGTCCATCCGTTGAGTCCAATTTTCGTAACTAGTTCGAGCATTTCGACTGGTAACTGGCGAATGATGTTTTGCTTCAATGCCTGAATCGAAGCGGGTTTGTCCGCATAAACTTTAGACTTTACATATTCCCACAGGAAAAAATCTAACGGTGTGATATCACACGATCTTGGTTGCCAATCGATCGGCCCAAAACGTAATATTATCTGCTCACCGTGTTCTCTCAATAAATGCATTGATTGATGCGATGTGTGGGATGTGACGCCGTCTTGTTGAAACCAAATGATCACGATCTTCAATTAGTCGGTTATCATGGCACGATAACGGTCGCCATTGATGGTTACGTTCTCACCGGCATCATTTTTGGAGAAATATGGTCCGATGATTCCACCGGCCCACAAACCACACCAAACCGATGTTTTTTCTGTATAAAGTGACAGCTCTTGAACCTCTTATGGTTGCTCTTCGTCCCAAATTCGGCAATTTTGCTTGTATACATACCCATTGAGCCAGAAATTTTGGCCGACTATGTTCAACATAAGTTGAACGAAGTACTCAAAACACATTTCTTACAGAACGTGCATTTTCATAATAAAGTTGAATGATTTGTAAACGTTTTTCAGGCGTAAGTCTGAACTAGGAAATGCCAAACAATACTTAACAAAAATAACATGACAGCATGACACGACTCAAACTTGATCTGTCAAAAAAAGGCTTTTTTCAAAACTTTTCGGAATCTCTACTTGGATCACCCTTTATAAACTTATTTTGTAATTTGGCTAACTAGAGGACCAACCATCTGCCCGCATATACGACCCTTTAAAAATGGGCATATGGGTAACAAATAAATTCTAATATGACATTATCTTTAAAATCTTTGTCAGTTTAAAGACCGTTCAACCACACAAATACTTCAATTAAGTCGGCCAAGCAGTTACCGAGAATGGTGTTCGCTATCGCTATATGACAACAGGCTTCTTTTGGCCAGAAATTGAGGTTATGAACCCGGACTATATGTGCTTCCAACAGGATGGTGCAACTTGCCGCACAGTCAATAAAACAATGGCATTTTGGCGTGAGAAATTCTTTTGCGCCGTGTTATCTCACGTCGTAGCGGTGTTAACTGGCCGCCATGATCATGTGATTTGACACCATTGGACTTCTTTCTTTGGGGATATATAAAAGAAAATGTGTACTGGCCATAAACAATTCAAGAGCTAAAAGATGAATTAAAAGTACTTCTGGACATTAACGAAATTGAGCCTCCATTATGTCTTAAAGTCATGATAAACATCTACCATCGCATTTGGCCAATTTTTCGATCCATGCCAACACCACATGTTCCAAAAATCGTTTAGGAAATATTGTGTTTATAAGTTCAGGCTTGATAATTTTACCAGAGGTCATCCCAGTCCGTGTGGTGGAAAATGTTTATCTCTTGAACGATCTGTTCTTTTTTAATCTGTAGTTTGCTTTCCACAGACAGTCTGACACACGGACCGACATAAAAGCGTTTAAAAAAAATGCATATTGGGAAAAATAGGGGACCTTAAACCGTTCGCCAATGTTCGGGATATATGATCATCAGGAAACAGTCATTTGTTATTCTACATGTCCTAGGGAATTAAAAACTCGATGGCCTTTAACAATGGAGAACCCATGCTCAAAATCAGTAGCATTTTCTAACGAATCTAAATATTAATACGACAAAAATGTTAGAGGCTTTAACGCATTTTTGCCGACAGTTAAAACATTAAAAACCCCAAAACTACTAGCTGGGCCAAAAATCACTATTGGGTTTAAAAATTTAATTACTATTTCGTTTATATATTTTTTTATTTTTTTCATATAATGGAGAGATTCACAACCAGAATAAAAGAATGTTATTATTTAAATCAACGATCAATTATTTTAACGCAAATGGCTTTGTTAATAAGCAGAACTGTAGGTCTGGGGTTCTGAAAATATAAGAGCCATTCATCAACACCAATTAGGTGTACAGTATGGTGTGAGATCACATCTGCAAATATCATTGGGCCTTACTTCTTTGAGAATGAAGATGGAAGTGCTCTAACCCGGTTTATTATACAGGGTGCGGCTAATTAGGTGTACAGTATGGTGTGAGATCACATCTGCAAATATCATTGGGCCTTACTTCTTCGAGAATGAAGATGGAAGTGCTCTAACCCGGTTTATTATACAGGGTGCGGCTAAAGTAACTATATGATTTTTTTTTTTAAATAACTATTGAATGGAATGAAAAAAACAAAAAAAATTATGATAAAAAGAAAGTTTATTTTATGTTATTTTTTTACATTAATAATGAAAAATAATATCAGTTAAATGAGAACCGCAAAAATGTGCTCTTTTTATGGCATTTTCCATAACTTTGTTGATTGAGTGTTTCTTGTGGTATACGATCAATTTCTTCTTGAATGTTGTCCTTTAGTTGCTGCAAGGTTTGGGGCTTATTCACATAAACTTTGTCTTTGAGATAGCCCCACAAGAAAAAATCCGGTGCAGTCAAACCTGGCGATCGTGGTGGCCATCAAATCGCCGTTTTTAGAAATTATCCGATTTGGAAATTGTTGTCTTAATAGGTCCATCGTTGCACGGGCTGTATGAGCTGTTGCACCATCTTGTTGAAACCATATATTGGCGTTTGGTGGCAGTTGCGGAAATAAAAAATTTTGTAGCATTACTCTGTAACGTTCTCCATTTATTGTTTCACATACACCTTGATCGTTTTCAAAAAAAAAAGGACCGTAAACTTTTTGGGCGGTAATGCCACACCAAACGGTAACACGAATTTCGTGTAAAGATTTCTGATGAAGATTTTTGGGATTTTGGGATCCCCAAAA
Source organism: Hydrotaea diabolus (assembly GCA_963513945.1). NCBI lineage: Eukaryota > Metazoa > Arthropoda > Insecta > Diptera > Muscidae > Hydrotaea > Hydrotaea diabolus. Next base: position 170,208,428 of record OY740719.1, read on the forward strand.
TCTGTTGTTTTGTTTATTTACGAAACCGTTAAAGTGAAAATGCGCTTCGTCGGTCATCATTAAATTTGACAACAAATTTTCATTTTGATCAACGAGATTTAAAACTGCTCTAGCATATTCCAAGCGCAATACGAAGTCCTCAGGATTTAGTTTTTGGACTAGTTGGATTTTGTAAGGGAAGAGGTGCAAATCGTGTTTTAAAATTCGCCGAAGAGTGCGGTCAGAAAGCTGCAACTGGGAAGATCGTATTCTCGTTGATGTCTCCGGATTTTCTTCGACGCTCTGTCGCACAACATCAATATTTTCGGCCGATCTGCCAGTTCGAGGTCTGCCCGTACGTCTTGAATCTCCGACAGTCCCATATTCAAAATTATTCACCAACGAACGAATGGTTGGACCCGTTGGAGCAGTTCTTACACCATAAAATCTTCTGTATGCACGTTGAGTATTAATTATCGAACGATGATTTTCAATGAATAGAAAAACAATCTTAGTTCTTTGCGCAATTGTATAGCGTTCCATTTTTAAATATTCTCCCAAGTTTAATTTCTGAAATAGGAAAAAAGAAAAAGTTAAATACTCGCAAGCAAAGAAGTTACAATTGTTTTACATCATATAGTAACTTTAGCCGCACCCTGTAGAACATTTTTTCGTTCTGCTTTTGAAAACAGACCTGAGATGTGGTTTCAGCAGTACGAATCTACTACCCACAATGCCCGAGACAAAATGGCACTTTTAAGTCAATATTTTGAAGAGCGAATAATTTCCAGAAATTAGGAAATAAATTGTGCAGGCCAATCGCTAGATTTGTCAGCACCCGACTATTTTCTTTGGGGTTATTTGAAGGAGCGAGTATATGTGAACAAGCCCGAGACAATCCTTCAACTCAAGGCCAACATTGTTGCAGAAATTCAAACGCTACAGCCACAAATTTTGAAAGATATTATGGAAAATGCTCTATAACGTGCTCATCAGTGCGAAGCTGAAAACGGGGGTGACATTATTTTTCATACTTAGTGTAAATAAAATCCATTTTGTATATTATATAATCCGGGCAAAAAAATAAAAAAAAATTAATAAACGAAAAAGTAATTAAAGTTTTTAACCTCATGGTAACTTTTAGCCCACCCTGTACCATTGCAATCTATGGTGAAAAATGTAACATCTTCTGCCCTGCAAAACTTAGCAATTGTCTACTTGTTTATATGAATTAAAAAAATTAATAAACGAAAAAGTTATTAAAGTTTTTAACCCTATTGTAACTTTTGGACCACCCTGTACCAATGCAATCTATGGTGAAAGAAATAAAACCCTGCAAAACATAGCAATTGTCCACTTGTTTCTATGTAGAGTTGATAGAGTAGACTGTGATCAAAAAAACCTGGAAGTAGTTTAAATTATTTGCTTAATTACTTAAAGTGGCTGGAATGAGTCTTACCTACATAAACGAAATCAAGCAAATCAGCTTGACTCTTCCAACAAAATAATTTGTCTACAATCATTCCTACAAAATATTCAATAGTTTCAGTGGCCCAAATCTACATATAGTCATTAATCTTCGTTTCAAATACCCCACTGATTGCAATATAATTTATTTGAACTCCATTCTCCTCCGCTGTTTATATAAAAACTACCGTTGACGATGTAATGCTTTTCATTAAGTTTATTTAATAATGTCAAACCGTTTGTTATATTGTTCGGTATGTCGTATTTTTTTTTTCGTTCCTGTCGCACTTGAGCAAATAAGCGACTGCAGCCGCAGGGTCTTCATAAAATCGCAATTAAATATAAAATGCAACATTAATTAATTCACTGCGTTTCGTCTCCGTTTCAAAGTTGTATGTACTTTGTAATGAACAAAATTAAAATCGCCTCTGGTTATTTAACAGAGCGTACTCGCGTTGTTTGTGATTTATGTGAGATTAAAATTATTTCAATTGATTTCATATCGACTGTTTCCCTTGCCTTTGTGATGTGCATTGGATTGTATAATGCGACCATTCTTTACCAGATTGATTTAAACACAAACACTAATTTGTAGTTTTATATATAATGTAGCGATTATTCATAAATGTACTGATTTAGTAAAGAGTATAAATGGTTTAAGTCTGCCTGCCTTCACAAAACTATATCTAAGATTGTATTTATAGATTTTTCTTACGACACATTCTTCCTTCATTTGGCGAAATGCCAATAAAAAATCCATCATGTTTGTGACAAGTTTTTCACTTCGAGAATAAATTGGTATACAGAGTGATTCATTCACGACTTGACAAATTTCACCATCGTATTCAAGAAAAAATGTCCATCTACGGCCATGACTGAAAATGCAAGGGGCGAAATATCAGCTGTTTAAAATTTTTCGAATTGTTGGACGGGTGTAAAGTTGTTAAGTTCTGAACCAGTGGTCGGATTTTTTTTTCTTAAAAAATAGCCCTAGATCTTACCTTTCCAAAATTAACTAATCTAATACCATATTTAGAAAGCTTTTTTTGTGGTGATTTACAAACACAAATAAATGTGTGCTGTTATTTTGGTTCCAGAAAAAAATATCTTTTGTTCAACAAGTGCGATATGCCATTCGAACTCTCCCCAACACTACACAATCATGTCTATTCACTTACGCGTATGACTCTTTATTGTAGTGCGAAATTATTTAATTTTTATACTTACTTTACATACAATTTCGGCCTTTCAGTTTTAAAAAAAAGAAAATCTCTCACAACTGCATCGAAACAGTAAAGAAAACAATCAACCATTACTGGTAACTTCTAGCCAACCTTCCATATTTTTGGCGAAATATATTGTTTGCATTTACGTTCGACAAATATTTCATAGCGGTTTTGTAATTATCCGAAGAGGGAGATCCGCAGTTATAAAAAGCCTTAAAAACCGATGAAAATCAAATGTTCGCGCCATTTCTTAGATTATGTGTCAATTTTGGTTCTTAGTTGGTTTTTAATTTCGATTAGAGGCATTTATCTTACGAAGAATTGGATATTCATTTTGTCCTTTCGATAGCACAGCCTCTACATTTTTGATCGCAGATCTGATAAAGTATGCTGCTCTTTATCATCTTAAAGGTATTAACTCAACATTTTATATTTTTCATTTGTATACCCTACACCACTCTGTGGAGCAGGGTATTATAAATTAGTTTTATGTCAAATCATTACAACTACCAAAAATATTTGAGCTAACCATGTCTGCTGTGCGTCCGTCTGTGCTCTCCAGCCATCTTAATCTTGTACAGTTCGGCGACTGCCTCATTTCGGCCAAATCTTATTTTCAATAAACCCACTATAAGCAGAGCATTGACATTGGAAATAAGTTTGCATTACCTTAATTTCAAAAAATCATTTTAGATTAGATTTTAGCAATTCTTAAGTTTGGCCTGACCCTGCGGGATATGGGTTCAAGCGATGAGTCCATGATTGACACAACTAAATTTTTGGTGCCCTATGAACCGTTGTCAAGTTCAGATTCGGTCCATAAACTTGAACAAATCTTAAAAATATAAGCATATTAAGATAAGTTGGAAAATTCCTCTGTTTCTGGGCTCTTCCTTATTTTGGACAGAAGTTTTTTTCCCCCTAAGGACTTACCTCCCATAGGTCAAGGCATCAAACTTTGTCTAACGAATATTAGTTCCGATTCGTGACGAAATGTTATTGTGTTTTCATAACCACTTGTAATACGTAAAATACACAAGTAGGGCAGTTTTTGGACCCCTTTGGCATTTAAGTTCCGAATTCCAAATTGGTCCAAATCAATATATAAAATAGAACTTGTCTTAGTATGTTTGTTTGTTGTTGATAGAAGCCTCAACTACTGTATCGATCTTATTGAAATGTCCACAGTATATAGCCGTATGACGGTGGTTAAAAAGGCCACGACCGCATACCTAAAAATGTAAAATGATAGAGGAAATATGGCAATTTTGAGGGAAAGAAAATATCGATTGAATGCTCTCCACGGCTACCTCTATCCGATGGTCCATTTTTGCAATGACTCTACCTCCATTTAGGTTCAATGTCTTTAATGTGTACAACTATCTCATCATTTAGTTCTAACATTGTTCTTGGCTTATTGGCGTACACTACTTAATTTAATTATTGGCCACAATAATTCCGTTATCATATCGCGTTAGGGAACACCATTTACGGTAACTGCTTTGCCTACCTCATTTTTGTAAAAGTACGGCCGATGCATCAGCTTTTCAACTATCACTTGTGAATTATCAAAGAACATGAAATGTATTTTGATTTAAACTCCCATTTCCGTTAAAGGCTTGAACAATCATAACGCGCTGCTCAATTGTTTACCCTACCACACTGAAACAAAGAAATGTCAAATTAAGTTTGGCAAAAAACTTGACGTTAAGGTGTGACTCACAATTAACATCGCGCATTATGGTTGGACAACCTATTATATAATCGATATGAAATAAACATTTTGAAACATTTTTGTAGTGGTTAGAAATGGATTGACAACTTTCTTACGATAGTCCTATGGTAAAGAGTATTATAGTAAACCACAAGAGGACCACCGGGTATATGGTGAGGCATTAAGAGGATTGGCATTAACACTTTTAATTTCTTCCATGATAGGCCATTAAACTTCGTTGCGGCTACGATGCTATAAGCCTCAATCCAAAGTGATGATTAACTATTCCAATTTTTTTAGACAAGAGTTGTCTTTTAGGTTAATCCACGATATCTAAGGCTGGTTTAAAAACCGAAACGGTTAAGTCATTGTTAAAAAAAAATTGATCTACACAAAAGAGTTCTGCTGAATCTTGAAAAAAAATCTAACAGATATCACTAAATTTTTATGTTAAAATTGAAAAAAAAGGAAGTTAAATGGATTGGCATTTATACACAATTATGGGTTTGAAAATGAAATGGTCCAAATTTTCGATGACGCTGAGGCATAATTGATGTTCTATGCCGTTAATATTTCGAATTATCTCATCCTTTAGCATTTGAATTGATGCTGGATTATCGACGTATACCTTTTCTTTCAAATAACCCTAAAGAAAGAATCCAACGGTGTCAAATCACATTATCTAGGCGGCCAATTACCATCGCCACGACGTGAGATAACACGGCCATGGAATTTGTCGCGCAAAAGAGCTATTGTTTCGTTAACTGTGTGCCATGTGGCACCGTCCTGTTGAAGTCACATATCGTCCACATCCATATCTTCCAATTCGGGCCATAAAAAGCTCGTTATCATCTCACGATAGCGAATGCCATTCACAGTAACTGACTTACCTGCCTCAGTTTGGAAAAACTACGGCCCGATGATGCCGCCAGCCAATAAACAGCAATAAACAGTCACTCTTTGTTCGAACACCGCATGTCATCAAAGCCGTTAAATCAAGAATTCACAGAAATCCGCTCCGAAAACAGAAAATCATGGCCCGTGAGATGAACGACGTACCAGGCATTTATTAACTGCAGCTTTAAAAAAATAGGATTGAAAAATGCAAACGTCTTTTGATGAAGCACGCTGATAACTTGCACAGAAAAATTTTCTTTACTGATGAAAAAATTTTTACCGTTCAGGAAAATTTTAACAAGCAAAATGAAAGAGTGTATGCGCGGTCATCTAAGGAAGCATCTGATCTGATCCTAAGGGTGGATAAGGGTCATCACCCAGCTTCAGTCATGGTTTGGTGGGGTGTCTCTTACGATGGGATCACTGACCTGCATTTCTGCGAACAAAGAGTCAAAACATCGGCCAAAGTTTACCAAGAAACCTTGGAAGCTGTTGTGAAGCCTGTTAACAATTCTCTGTTTTAAAACCAGCCATGGACTTTCCAGAAGGATTCTGCGCCGGCCCATAAGGCTAAAACGTCCCAGGCCTGGCTTCGAAACAATTTGTCAGCGTTCATTTCCTCTCAAGAATGGCCCTCAGGCAGTCCAGATTTGAACCCATTGGATTACAAATTGTTGACGGTTTTAGAGGACAAGGTTTGTCACAAAAGATACCCCAACATTGGATCTCTCAAGACTGCTTTGGTTTGAGCTGTGGCCAATTTTCCAATTGAAGAGGTTCGTGCAGTTCTTGACGATTGGCCAGTTCGACTTAAGGCATGTGTAAAGGCAAAAGGCGGACATTTCGAATAAGTAGATTCTTTTAAGATAAAATATACATCAATAAATATATTAAAAAATGTTTGGTCCAAAAACATTGAGTACTTTTTTTTACAGCATAAAGTAAGTATTTATGTTAAATTTGAAAAAAAAGAAAGTTAAAAGGGTTGGCATTTATACACAATTACCGGGTTTAAAATGAGATTTTGGTATGATAACAGACACATTCTGGCAGAAACATTTTTAGTACTGGCAGGTCATAATAAATTGCTGGCAGTATTTAAATTTTAATCCAATTATAAGACAAACGGACGTTGAATTTTGACTAGAGTGTCCGAGTGTCCAAGCCCGACAGCTTAAACCCGACATGCCTGTTTACCCGATTTTTTTGTGTCGGGTTTTTGGCGAAAAAACATAATGTTCAAGTACGCAATACGTAACTTCTAAAAAAGCTAGGCCCACCTTAAGTGTACCGATCGACTCAGAAGCACCAGTTAAATCGATTTAACGATAAATGTCTGTATCTATGCTGTCTATTTGAACCTTGTTTTCAAAGTACAGTTCGCAATTGCTGTCCGACTTTCATGAAATTTGCAGAAGTAAGTTTTTTGGACAATGGCGTTGACTTTTATGCAAATCGTTTAAAATTTTGATATAGTTTCCAAACATATTTTTTTATCTGGTTTTATGTCTTTAGCTCCAGAAGCCACATAATAGTTTACATCCAATACTGGCAAAATTTGGCACAGTTCAATACGATCGATAAAAATGAGTCATATTGTCTTACGCATTGATATAAAGGGTGGTCAAATTTTAAGGGTCGATGTTGATTTTGAATAAATCATAAATTATTTAGGAAATTACTGTCAATTTGGTTCAATTATGTATGGAAAAAAATATGGGCCGATTGGCCGCCGTGACCTCGGCGGCACACCTCAATCCGATGGTCCAAATTTTCGATGACGCTGAGGCATGATTAAGGTTCAATGCCGAATTATCTCATCCTTTAGCTCTTGAATTGTTGCTGGCTTATCGACGTACACCTTTTCTTTCAAATAACCGCAAAGAAAGAAGTCCAACGGTGTCAAATCACATTATATTGGCGGCCAATTAACATCGCCACGACGTGAGATAACACGGTCATTTAATTTGTTGCGCAAAAGAGCCATTGTTTCGTTATCCCTCTGGCAAGTGGCACCGTCCTGTTGAAACCACATATCGTCCACATCTATATCTTCCAATTCGGGCCATAAAAAGTTCGTTATCATCTCACGATAGCAAACACCATTTACAGTAACTGCCTTACCGGCCTCAGCTTAGAAAAAATACGGCCCAATGATGCCGCCAGCCCATAAACCGCATCAAACAGTCACTATTTGTGGGTGCATTGTTTTTTCGGCAATCACTCTTGGATCATCATTCGCCTAAATGCGGCAATTCTGCTTATTGACGAATCCACTGAGGTAAAAATGTGCCTCATCACTGAAGATGATTTTCTTCGAAAATTGATCATCCATTTCACAATAAGCCTGAATAACTTTAACGCGTTGCTTGCTTGTGTATCTTTCCAATTAAGTTAGTCTGAAATTGAAAAAAAAAACTTGACGTTTAGGTGTGGTTCACATTCAACATCGGTCCTTAAAATTTAGCCACCCTAGCCCCATTCCAAAGATCTCTCCCAATATAAAATACAAGCGATCTAGAACATCCATTCCGGTTTCAACCAAATTTAGTATGATATACTTACATTTCGATTAGCAAACAACCAATCTTTGACAGATTTGAGTCATATACGAGTAGACTATAGTCTATATGACTCAAAGCGATCTACATATAAAGCGATCTACATATAAATCCATTTCGAACTCAATTCAATCCTTTTATGAACTTAAATCAATCATGATATTCTTAAAACAAGATGCATTTCGGCTTAAAATGAAGTCCAGTCGGGCTTAACTATGGCTAAAATTAAGAATTTCGCGCTACAAAAATCCGTACTTGAATCAAGCATTTTCACCTTGGTTTAAGAAAATCCGTACTTACCGTACTTTTGATACCGCTACGGCTTCTTTTAAGTACGGATTACTTATTTTTTTCTTTCAGTGTATATACGTAGGTTTGAATATTTAATAACTTTTTTTAATTTATTTATATTTTTTATTTTCATTTCAGAATTTTGTAAAGCAAACTTGGGGAATTTCAAATGGAACACTACACAACAGAACAGCGAAGTCAATTGTTTTAGCGTAGCGTGCTTATCGCCAATAATATACTTCTTGCTTGGAAATTTTCGACAACATGGTACGGTAAGGCACCTTCCATGTAGCGGAAGACCACGTACGGTCCACACGGATGAAAATATCCAACATGTTGTGGATAGTGTGCAGAACTGTCCAGAAACATCAACAGGAATACGATCGGCACAACTGGGGCTATTGCGGAAAGAGCACGAATATGCGCAGCCGAAAATGGCCACCATTTGCAGGATATAATTGTTCATACTAAAGCCAAAAATATTCCTAATTAACATACTATATAACAAAAAATTAGTGCAGTAACCGTACAAACTGTCTAGGGCCCAACAAATTGCTTCCCAAACAAAATACAATTACTTTTGCAGCTTGGCTAAATTTTGGTGACGGATCTTATGTCCGAAAATCTGAACCATTTTATACATTATGGACATAAGAAAACCAAAAACAATACAATTGTTACACAGAATCAAATATGACCTTCTTCTTAATATTTGAATATATTAAGAGCCTGTTCAGGGCACAATTATTTCACTTCTGCTTCGGAAATTATTTTCCACTATTAATAAAAGGCTAAAACCATTAACTTAAAAAATCTTAGGTAAATTTCTTTGAAATTAGAGGACAGGGGATTTACTTTCTAAAAATGTATTGCTTCGAACCATCGAGTTATAACGCAGACTTTATTTGCACACAATATTGGGACATACAGTAAATTCCAAATACTTTTTGATCAATGTAGTTATAAAGAATGAAAGTTATTGTTTTGTTTTTTTTTTTGCAAACGTTCTTCGTGAACACTTTGTGCAATTACCAACAGTGTTCAAACACTGTAAGTCTCAAAACTTTATGTTCCAAGTTTTTGCATAAATATTTTGCGATTTAATTTAAAAATTTTACACAAAGTTGTAAGATGTTATCATTTTTTTGTTCGTTCTTTTTCCTCTGGGGAATTCAAATAACTTCGAAGTAAAGTTTTAATTTTTTTAGTACGTATGTACGTATTTGTTGGCATTGCGACACTAAAACATTTATAAGCATTGGCATTTTAAAATTATTTCCTTTTGTTGGCATCGCGGGCATTCTTAAGGGCTTTGTATTGTAGTTGTGTTATTTACCAAAAGCTTCCTGAGGGAAAAGCATAAACAAAACTTGGCAGTTTCGTATTGCCCTGCTGAATTTATAAACTTTCTTTGAAAACGATAGAGCATTTAAAAAAATTGATGACTTTTTTTGGTGTTTCAATTTTAATATAGATAGTAGACCGAAATGTTAATTTCATTTTTAAAAAAGTTTGATCCTTCATTTTCTATACCTTGGTGAGATGTTTTTCAGTATAAATAAATAAATCTAAAAGACTATTCTGTAATGTTTGCGACAAAGTTACTCTGAACTTAGCCACAGAAAAATATATATATTGCGAAGTTTAATTGTTGACTTTCGATTAAGGGCTCTAGGTAAAAGATTCTTACTAGGACCAATCCATAATATAATTGCTAGAACTGTACTGTTATCAAATTAGTAATCTCAACTTTCATGCTGCGCCTCTCCAGCTGTTTTTAACATGAGCTTCATCTTGTCCTCAGTACCCACCAGACCAATTGTTTGCCTGTCATATATTTAAAAAAAAATCGCTATTTCCATCTTCCTCTGTCCACATGATAATGTCGTCTGCATGTGACTCCTGGTGTTTAATGTCCGCGGCTTAGAAACCTTTAAATTTTTTAGAATGTTTTCTATCAGTACAAAAGAGCATTAAGACGATTAGTTGTTAAAATATTCTGTTAGTATCCAATGGTTGTTACTACCAAACGTTTTTGAGATAGGCAAAAGTTCTCCGATCGACTCAAAACCACTAACTCAATTTGCGATGCCTGACCACCTGAAGTTTGTCATTAACCAGCAGTTTACAATTGTGGTATTATTTTTCGAAATTGGTCTCTCGATTTTAAATCTCACCGCTTTAGAAGGCTCATGTGACATTTTATCTGCTTTGATATTATCGATAGGTCCAAATATTTGATATAGCTCTCACAGTTATTAACATAGAAGTACCATATTATACTTAGTAGGGACATAAATACTGTTACAACATTGAACACACCCATTTCAATAGTAGAACTGAATATACCCCGTTAATGACATATCGGTTTTGAAAGCTAACCTCAATAGCGTAAGTCTGTAACGGGATTTTAAAATTGTTTCAACTTTAATCATGAAGTCGACAGATAATGAGAACCGTATCGCTGTAATAGCGCTTTTCAAGTGTGAAATGAAAAAAGCGATATTTTCAAAACGCTCCGGCCACTAGGGATTAGCCGAATGTTCGTCTGTCGATGCATAAAATTGTTTGAGGAGACTGAAGATGTAAAAGACCGCCACCGGTTCCGCCGCCCAAGCTCTGTTCGAACTCCGCATGTCATCAAAGCCGTTAAATCAAGAATTCACAGAAATCCGCTCCTAAAACAGAAAATCATGGTCCGTGAGATGAATATAACGCAAAAGTCCATGAGTCGAATCATTAAAAAAGACTTGGGACTTGGGGCTTTCAAACGACGTACCGGACATTATTGATTGCATCTATAAAAAAAATAGGATTGAAAAATGCAAACGTTTTTGCTGAAGCACGCTGAGATAACTTGCACAGAAAAATTTTGTTCACCGATGAAAAAATTTTTACCGCTCAGGAAAAATTAAACAAGCAAAATGAAAGAGTGTATGCGCGTTCATCGAGGGATGCATCTGAACTGATCCCAAGAGTGGAAAAGGGTTATCACCCAGCTTCAGTCATGGTGTGGTGGGGTGTCTCTTACGATGGGGTCACTGACCTGCATTTCTGCGAACAAGGAGTCAAAACATCGGCCAAAGTTTACCAAGAAACCGTTTTGGAAGCTGTTGCGGAACCACATAACAATTCCCTGTTCCAAAACCAGCCATGGACTTTCCAGCAGGATTCTGTGTCGGCCCATAAAGCGAAACAATTCGCCAGAGTTCATTTCCTCTAAAGAATGGCCCTCAGGCAGTCCATATTTTAACCCATTGGATTACAAATTGTGGACGGTTTTAGAGGACTGAGTTTGTCACAAAAGATACCCCAACATTGGATCTCTTAAGACTGCTTTGGTTCGAGCTGTGGTCAATTTTCCAATGAACGAGGTTCGTGCAGCTATTGACGATTGGCCAGTGCGACTTAAGGCGTGTGTAAATGCAAAAGCGGACATTTCGAATAAGTAGATTATTTTTGGATACAATATACATCAATAAATATATTAAATAATATATGGTCCAAAACATTCAGTATTTTACAGCGTAAAACGTGTGTAACAGTATTTATATCCCTACTATGTATAATAATTTTTCCGCAAGGAGACAAAAATATTAATTTTTTTTTTTGGTTTTCTGGGTTCGGCCGGAACCAAAGTCCAAAAACTCTTACTATTCAAACTAGAGTATCCAAAAATAACCGAGGTTTTCGGAAAACCGACACATCGGTTTTTAACCGTGTTTTAAAAAAAACCGACTGTTGTATTTTATTTGAAATAAAAAACGTGCTTTAACAGACATTCCAGTATGAATTTCCGACATTCCAGAATGAATTTCCGACAAGCCCCAGTCTTGTGTCGAAAGATAGGTTCCCTTCCACTAAGGACATTTTTGTACCCAAGATTAAGGACAAAAGTATTTAGTATTTACATGTCTAGCACAAGGGTCTCAGGGACCGCGAAATCGGTCAGCATCAAACATGATCATTTAAACAATCCGACTGTTGTGTTCGACTGCTTAAGTAAAAAGGGCATCCGAAATAAAGTAATTGACCCCATTTTTAAATGCTGAGAATGCATTAGAATCAATTGCAATATATTGTACAAAATTTATTTAACTATGCATCATTATGCTTGTTCCACAGCGTTTGTTTGTAAAATCGGAAAGTATCACTGTGCAGGGGCTTTATTAAAACGTGAACTTATATGACCCATTTTTATCTGATCTCTTCATTAAAAAATGGATTTCATTAGCGTCCGTGTTTGGCCCGAAAACTAAATTTCAGGAAGATTGGACAACAATTTCGACCAGTAGTTGGATCATAAGTTGTAGATACACAGCAGACAGATGGAAAGACAGGCATAATTAAATCAAATAAGCTGGTAATTTTGAGTCGATCAGTTATAGGTGGGTCTAGATTAAATATTTTTGGAAGTTGCAAACAAGTGCCAAGAGACTAGCTTATTATACTCTGTTGCACAGAGTATTGCCGGGTATAATAAAAGGTAAACCGTACAAGAAAATTATGAATTTTCTTTGCTTTTACATAGAACGTATTAAAACAAACGGGAAAACCTGTCGGTTTTAGCTTTTTTTTAAATAACCGACGCGTTTGGACATAAAAACCGGAATATCGGTTTTCGGTTTTGGACACTCTAATTTTAACAAAGTTAAAGTGGGAAAGGTCCTACTATGTGAATCACTATTTTATTTAGTAGATACTGATGGGTTAAGCAAGGTCGAAATAAGTATGTAACTTCCAGAAATATATTTCGTCGGGGCTATACAACGACTTGGAGCTATATAATACAGTTTGGCGGGAAGTAATTATTGGTCGCACATTACGCAGTTTTAGCAAACTTGGATTTATTTTGTGGTTTTTAGAGCTGAATGATTTAAATCAGGGCCTTTGTATGAAGGCTGTTTGAAAACATGGAGCGATATGGTCCAATTTCTTGAGAGGTGGGATTTCTATACTCAAAATGTTGTTGAAAATATATGTTAAAGATGGCTTCTTAAGCTTTATGTTCTGAAATTGGTAAGGACATTTGAATGGGTGCTATACGAAAATGAGCACGTTTATGCTTTACTTTAATAGAGACAATTATTGGACGCTCATGGAATATGATGAAACCATTTAGCGTGTTCAAGTATTATTTCTCCAGAAATAATAGGAGGGGCATTTGCGTAGGAGCTAATTGAGTCTCTTCAACTTTGAAAATGATGAAACCATTTAGCGTGTTCAAGTATTATTTCTCCAGAAATAATAGGAGGGGCATTTGCGTAGGAGCTAATTGAGTCTCTTCAACTTTGAAAATAGAGGAAGAAGCGAAAAACGTCATCTCGGTTCGATCTAGTGCGTTCATCAAGAAAAAGTCCTTTTATGTCCTCTAAAGAAATGCAATAGAGTTGTAATGCACCAATTACAAGCCGGTCAGTAAGAAACAGACTTATGGACGCAGGATTAATGGGTAGAATCCCAAGGAAAGTACCTTTGCTGAGCAAAAAATATGGTTATTTTCGCCAAGCAGCACCAACACCGTACAAAAGTGTACTTTGGTCAGACGAAACAAAAACTAATTTGTTTGGTTCTGAAGGAAAAACTTACGTCCGTCGACCCAAGAACAGAGAATATGATCCTAAGTACACCAAAAGACTGTGAAACATGGACAATGATGGTCTGGGGCTGTTTTTCTGCATCTGGTGTTGGTCCCTTTTTCTGGATTAGGGACAAGATGTGTGCTGTAGATTATTTAACATTCTAAGGAACTAAATGCTTCCATTCGCCGAGGAAGAAATGCCACTCAAGTGGCAATTTATGCAAGATAACGACCCAAAGCACTCTTCAAGACTGGCTAAAACTTGGTTCCAAGAGTATAGTGTACCGATTCTGGAATGGCCATCTCAATCTCCGGACCTAAATCCCATTGAACACCTATGGGGCGTCTTAAATAGCAAAATGGGACACAAAAAGTCAAAAAATGTAAATGAATTATGGGAAAATGTGAAAAACGCTTGATACTCCATATCGAAGGAAACATGCTCAAATCTTGTGAAATCTATGCCCCGCATATGCAAAGCAGTGATAAAGGCGAATAGATCTACCACTAAGTATTAGCAATTTAGTTCCATTACAATAAGAAAATATTTTTAAGTTAAACTTATTTAATTTTTATATGACGTCCCTATTTTTTTTCAAGGGCAATATTACAAAAATGTAATTTTTTGTTTATTTTATTGGTAACCAAATTTGAATTTGCCTTTTTTTGTTAGCGTCAATGAAGTACTTAACGCTTTTAATTTAATTCACATCAATATTGAAATATTATAGAAAAAATATGAAAATATATGAAAAAATACAAATAAATAGGGACCTATTATTTTTCCACCACTGTATATGCATGTTATTATGTAGTTGATATTTGTTAGTCAATATTTGGAATTATCAATAATGTGAATAATTAATTAATTTAATAAACGAAATTTCTGATTAATTTGAACTATGAATAATCAGTTAATTAAAAATATGATTGATCAAATTTAAATAAGTTTGTTCAATATTTGAAAAATTTATCAACCAAAACAGAGAGACGACTTATTTCAACAGAATCAAAATGTCAAGAACCGTTTGCAAATTACAAACAACTTAACTCTTTACACATACAATCAAATATCTGCACCAATCAGCACGAAAAACGCTTAAAAACAGTTTACTTCCATTCAATCAGCTTTCAGCTCGGCTCGGCGCGCACTCTGTCATCCCGACGACGACTTGTACTAATTACCCTTAATAGGCACGTGGATTCCCTCAACCCCATAAGCGGCAATTTTGCTTATTGACATAGTCACCTAGATGAAAATGAGCTGCATCTGAAAACACGATTTTTCGGTAAGAATTCTTTATCTCCTGCCATTAAATGACAAAATTCAACTTTCTCAATAAAATCAGATATATCAAAAAATTATCAGTATATTTTTTAACAGCCGATTTGAAATTTAAGGTGTACCACCTTATAAAGGGTGATCCATCTAGAAGTATTTTTTCAGAACAAAAAAAATATAAAAATTCAAATCAAGTATGGAATCTTTATTGGTAATTTGAAAGGACATTTTATGGCATTTATTTTTTGAAAATAATTTTCTTCAAATATTGGAAATGAGCGTTCGGTGAGAAACGGGAAAATCCGCTGTTTTCGACCAAAATTTTGTTCTGTGATAAGGCCCATTTCTGGCTCAACGGCAAAGTCAATAAACAAAATAGCCGCATTTGGGCTGAAGAGCAACAAGACGAGGCTCAAGAGGTGCCATTATAACCAGAGAAAACCACGATTTGGTGCGGTTTATAAGCGGGTGGAATCATCGGTGCATATTTTTCAAAAATGATGATAGCCGGTACGTAGCCGTGAATAGTGCTCGCTATCGTGCCATGAAATCGTTCTTTATGCTACCAAAATTGAAGCCCGTAATCTTGACGACACTTGGTTTTAACAGGACGATGTCACTTGCCATACAGCTGCTCAAAAAATGGATCTATTGAGAGGTCATTTGGAAAAGCAGCTGATTTCACGTTTTGGACAGGTGAGTTGGCCGCCTAGATCGATTAATATCACACCTTTAGACATTTTTCTTTGGGGTTTCGTAAATTTCAAATTCAATGCTGACTAATCAGCTTCAGGTTTTGGAAGCCAACATTACGCGTGTCATACCGGTCATACCGGTCGAAATGCTTGAACGAGTCATCCAAAATTGGACTCTCAGAATGGAAACCCTGAGGCGTAGTTGCAGCCAACATTTGAAGGAAATTATATTCAGATAATAAATGGCATAAACTGTTCTTTCGAATGAACAATAAAGATGCCACACATGATTTAAAATTTTTATTTCTTTTTGTTCTGAAAAAATGCCTCTAGATGGATCACCCTATAATCTCTTTACTAGGTATTAAGCATAATTGACAATATAACATACAAATTATGTCCCAATTAAGGAATACCTTAGTGCAAAGAATAACTCACTCTTTCGAATGAACAATAAAGATTTCACACTTGATTTGAATTTTTATTTTTTTTGTTCTGAAAAAATACCTCTAGATGTATCACCCTATATATCTCTTTACTAGGTATTAAGCATAATTGACAATATAACATACAAATTAAGGGACACCTTAGTGAAAAGAATAACTCAAAAGCAATGTATTTTCATACGAGTTCTTGTATCATTACAAATCAACTTTTGAATTCCTTACTCGTGTTGACCAAAATTATCAATAGATGTACATTTTCTCAGCTGGAGCTTTTACATATCCTATATGGTGCACTTTTGTACCGACATTTACTTTTGTTATTTGTTTGCCATTGTTGGCAGTGTGAGTTCACTCCGGAGTAAGTTACTTACAAGCGTCGTATTTCTTTAACCTAACCTCAGTTCCGACAGTTTTGAGGGAGCCGAAGATGTCAATACCCAGAAGTTACTGCTTTGAGGTGCGTAAATAGTCCTGAGAAGCATTAAATATCTCTCTGGAATCGATAAACACCTTAACCTTATGGCAAAAATTAATATGAACTACAAAAGTGAAGATTCTTTTGTAATATTTTCTCGAATACTTAAAGGCAACGATATTACAAAATAGCAAATCACACAAGACCTGTAAATTAAAGCCGCCTTGGAGCTGAGCTAATATAAGTACATCTAGTATACAACCGGCGAAATTATGGGGTTGGCCATTAAATACTCTGAGTGCCAGCGGTCATAAAAAGCCAATTATTCCCTTTGGGTCAAGAATGGAACATTTTCCGCAATAGGCAAATACTCGCATATTTCTGGGAGGACAGGCGCATTTGTGTGTGTTTTTTTGTGATTTTTTTTAAGAAGAAACAATTCCAAGTCGGCCAACCTCCAACCACTCGACCTTTGGGAACCAACGACCAACAAGTTGAGCATGGACAGCCTAATCGTGACCAACTCAAGTGCTGGCGTGTACTTGGAGCAAATAAGTCCCCACACGAAACCCGCCAACAAAGTTGGACGCTTGATCGTAAATGCTTAATATTGCCATAATTTACATAATGTGAGAGCCATTTTTAATTAAGTTTAATGGAACAGCCTGAATGCTCCACCCCCGCCAGTGAGCCAAAGTTGTGTATGCAAAAGTAAAACAAACAAAAGAAAACAAAAAGTTGAAGCTCATGGGGAGGAAAAAATCAAAGCGCTAATAGCCGTTTAACAGCAGTAACAGCAGCATCGGATGTCAGATATTTTTCCATCCGACGTCAATCATGTGCCAATAACACAGTTTGTTGTGAAAATTGTAAAAAAGAATTTAGCAACTCGCTTCAAAGAGCCACGAGTAAAATATGTAATACACACTATTAACATGAATTAACAAGTAAGGAAAGTCGAACGACGAGCGGTGTGAACTCAATGATACCCTACAGGTAATAATGGAAAAACAATGTTGTCGGATCGTATTACAAATGAGCTAATTTTATGCCACTTGAAGAGCAAAATAGACCTGAAAAGGGATTTTCAATCGAAGAACATTTCGAGGCTGCTCTACGCTCATTTACTTAGTTGGGACATAAATACTGTATCACACGTTTTATGCTGTAAAAAAAGTACTGAATGTTTTCGGACCAAACATTTTTTTTATATATTTATTGATGTATATTGTATCCAAAAATAATCTACTTATTCGAAATGTCCGCCTTTTGCCTTTACACACGCCCTAAGTCCCACTGACCATTCGCAATAGCTGCACAAACCTTGTTAAATGGAAAATTGGCCACAGCCCGAACCAAGTCTTAAGATATCTTTTGTGACAAAACTTTTCCTCTAAAACAGTCCAAAATTTGTAATCAAATGAGTTCAAATCTGGACTGCCTGAGGGCCATTCTTCAGAGGAAATAAACGCTGGCAAATTGTTTCGAAGCCAGGCCTGGGACGTTTTCGCCTTATGGGCCGGCGCAGAATCCTGCTGGAATGTCCATGGCTGGTTTTAGAACAGGGAATTGTTAAGAGGCTTCACAACAGCTTCCAAAACGGTTTCTTGGTAAACTTTGGCCGATGTTTTGACTCCTTGTTCGCAGAAATGCAGGTCAGTGACCCCATCGTAAGAGACACCCCACCAAACCATGACTGAAGCTGGGTGATGACCCTTTTTCACCCTTGAGATCAGTACAGATGCTTGCTTAGATGACCGCGCATACATTCTATAATTCTGCTTGTTACATTTTTCCTCATCGGTGAACAAAATTTTTCTGTGCAAGTTATCAGCGTGCTTCACCGAAAGACGTTTGCATTTTTCAATCCCATTTTTTTAAAGCTGCAGTCAATAAATGTCCGGTACGTCGCTTGAAAGCCCCAAGTCCCAAGTTTTTTTTAATGATTCAACTCAAGAACTTTTGCGTGATATCCATCTCACGGGCCATGCTTTTCTGCTTTCGAAACGGATTTCTGTTAATTCTTGATTTAACGGCTTTGATGAAATGCGGTGTTCGAACAGAGCGTAAGCGGCCCGACCGGTAGCGGTCTTTTACATCTCCAGTCTCCTCAAACAGTTTTATGCATTGGTATACGAACATGCGGCTAATCCCTAGTGTTTTTAGACAGTTTGCGCGTAGCAGTCGTATCTCCTCGTTGCACCAGTAACAGGGTGCACCTCGTTTGCATATGCTCCTTCTTGCCATTGATGCGTCACAGGCGTTGGTGATCATAGTGTATAGACCCTGTGAAAGTTCCTCTGCTGTGCCGTTTGCAAGTTGATGTGAGCAAATCATTTCTTTGAAGGTTTCGCAGTCGAAAGCGGTCGTCTTCCATTTCGGTCCGGTTTGCTTTGGACGCACGTTTTCTCTACCTCTCCGATCAGTTACATAGAACATTAAAGCCTGGTGGTCACTGTGCGTGTATTCCTCGCTAACTCGCCTTTTAGTAGACTTAGCAAAGGGACTTGCTGACAAAAGTGATGTCTACGATTGAGCCGTATCCGGCTTTTCTGAAGGTATTCTTCCTTCCCTTGTTTGTCAGGTGTATATCCAACTGTGCAAAAGTTTCCAGCAGGCTGCGCCCTCTGGCGTTTTTGTTTCTGCTGCCCCATTCCAGTGCCCATGCATTAAAATCCCCTGCAATCACCACGGGAGATCTTAGCCTAGCATCGGCAATCAGGTCTTCTAGCATCCTCTGAAATTGTCCGTGCGACCAACTTGGTGGAGCGTAGCAACTGTAAAAGTATACACCTTTAATTTTCGCTCTGACGAATGCTTCGGATTGTAGCGTCTTCTGGAGTGCATGACGGCCGCACGTCCATAGCGATGCTTTGGTCGATTTGTCGCCTATCCATTTACCGTTTTGTGGAATTCGGTATGGTTCGCTAATTATTGCTACTTCTATGTCGCTTTCTCTCGTAGATTGATTGAGAAGATCCTGCGCCGCCTCGCAGTGATTTAGGTTTATTTGCACTACTCTCATTTTCTTCTTTGTTGATTCAGCGCATTCTTAAATATCGGACATTTGCCGCTTCCAGCTATGTGGCCTGCGTCTCTAGTGCCATTTTGCACACAGAACATACATTGTGGGTCCTTGGAACAAGTTTTCGCAATGTGGCCTTCTTCCCCACACCTTCTGCAACACTTGGATCGATCGTGTTCGTTCCTACATTCTCTCGCTCTGTGTCCAAATTCTAGGCATCTGAAGCACTTTGTGATGTACGTCCTTGCAACGACGCGACTGTTAACCCATCCTATCTAAATTCTAGCAGATTTAAGCAATGAGTTTGCATAGTCTGCAGGTAAGCTTATTACAGCAGTCTGCGTTTCGCCATACTATCTTCTTAGATTTATGATGTCCGATTGCTCTAAGGTTTTAGGGCCGAATACGAGCTCAAAGGCTTCACATATATCCTCTTTCTCCGTTATTTCATCTATATCTTTCACTTCTATTATAGTTTAGGCTTCTAACGGTTGCTTGGTCTCCTAGAAAGTCTCCTATTGCTCCTCTGAAAACCTCCGCTTCTTCGCCCTTTCCCTTAAGCTGTAGAAGCAGGTCGCCCTTCTGGGTTCTTGGTATTTTCGTGACATTGTCACTTAGTTCACCAAGCTTGGGGTCCAATTTGACTTTTCGCAGGATTTCGGCGTAAGACAGCCCTCCATTTACTGCAATGACAATTGCATCCGGTCTTGTGTTAACCATAGGGTTAGGCTTCTTACCTCTCCTCTTCGGTTTTACTTTCGTCCAGGGCATATCGTTCTTTCCTCGATTGGATTCAACGACGAGGAAATCGTTGCAGTTCTCTTTCTGTACCGTTTGGCTGCGGGTTGTGACAGAACCAATTACATCTTTCTCCACCTTATTTATGCTACCAATTAATGGTGGTGACAACATATTGTAGTTACCAAACCCTTACTTAACAAAATCTGACAACAAATGGCGGACTTATACTTTTTTTGGTAAAAGATTTAAAACTCATTTTCGTGTTTAGTAGGTCAAAATCAATGAGAAAAATTATGCTAGAACCAAATAACAAAACGACTGTTGGCTAGTGTATTTGAAGGAAATTATATTCAAAAAATAAATGCCAAAAATGTGCTTTCAAATTACCAATTAAGATTCCACACTTGATTTATATTTTTATATTTTTTTGTCTGAAAAAATACCTCTAGATGGATCACCCTTTATAAGGATGATTATTATATTTTGGTTACATTGAATGTTTTGAAGTTCAATAAAAAAAGTCATTTTAAAAATCCCTAAATATTTATCGATTTGTTTGAATTTTGCACAAAGCAATAGTTATAAATAGAAGTTTAAAAAGATTGTTTCTTAGTTTTAATTTACAAGACCAATGCTTTTATCAAACTATTAAAACGAATGCAAGCAGAGACAAGCATCGTTAATATAAATAAAATACCCAACAATAGAATGATGCTCTTCGAATATTGTTAACCCAACCATATTTGTTTTCTACGTGTGCTCAGTATGCATAATCAAATTCAAAAAACCCCCTTCTTAACAGACCTACTACACTGTTACCCCTCTGTTATTTTTCCTGAAATAGAATATTTAAGGAATTGAAGAATTTGTTGGATACTATTGTATAGCTATGACCCACTTTTTAAAGAGAAAACCATTGAATTTTGATTTAACATTTTCTATCTGATGTTCCTTTCAAATCACAAGTTAAGGCAGCTTGAGCAAACCCCACCAAGTGGACTAAATAAAAATAAATGCCAATATGATTAAATTTCTACATAATAGGATTTGGGTTCGAATTAGAGTCTCAAAACTTTAAATATATTTTAATCCTTACATTAAACCTACACTAACACATTGGACTATTTGTTTCAAGTATACCACTGTCAGGTAATGGGTCATATGAAACTACTTTACTTTTGAGAAAGTTTGATTTTTTTGTGGGCTTAAGCACGACAAAGCCTCAAATTTGCAAATTCAATCATACAGAGCTAGTCTCGGGCCGTGTAAAAGTTAAGGAGCACCGAGAGAAAATTTTCGTTGCCACAACCCAATTTTTTACCAACCGAATGACAGAGATTTCATGCACCTCGAGTATTTAATCACGACAACCAAATATTTGTTGGTGCTGTATTACTTAAGGTAATTGTAAGTTTAGATCTAAAAATCAGCTTGTTCTGTAAAGTTTTCACCAGAAGCAAAAAACTGTTACACACTTAAGGTACTCTACAACGTAGGGAGGGTCATGTCAAGGAAAACAGGTACCTTACAACGTAGGGAGGGTCATGTCGAGGAAAACCTGGACCAGATGATGGAAGCTGTTTTCTTAAAAATGTAAAGTTACAATTTATTCCAGGTGTAGTGCAAATGTCACAATTTACTTATAAGAATTAAAAAGGCCACCACTACGTGCCCGTGTACAACGATCTATTTTTGGACCCAATTTTCTACCACTCTTACACACATTTCTACCGGAACGTTGGCAATTTCGCGTTGAATGTTGATTCCCAGCTCGTCTAAAGTTGTTGGCATAGACCAATGACAAGAAATACATGGGCGTTTAATCGCAAAAACGAGGTGGCTATTCGACCGGACCATTTCACGAAATAACAAGTTCACCGAATTTGCCTTTCCAGTGAATCGACTGTAACGCGTGCTATGTGGCTAGTGGCACCATCTTGTTGAAATCACATATCGGCGATGTCAAGCTCATCCAATTCTGGCCAAAAATAATTTTCTAACATGGCATGATAGCGCTCTCCATTGATGGTAACATGACGATTGTTTTTATCGAAGAAATAATACGGCCCAATCATACCTCCGACATGAAAACCACATCACACAGTAATTTTTTGTGGATTAGTAAGGTTAATAAGCTTCATCGCTGAAGATGATTTTTCGATAAAATTCTGGAATTTCGTCACTCAGAATTTCGGCAGTAATTTTTAATTATTTCCAAACGTTATTCATATGTGAACTTTACCATGATGAAAATTTTGATGTCGACTAACGTTTTGACATTGAAAGTTCATTAAAAATGTTTGAGGGTGTGCTGACATAAGGATACGAAATTGTTATGTCCCTATTGGAAAACCAAATATGGAAAAACCGATTTTAATAACAGTATTAGTTTACGAAATATAACTTTTCAAAGTTCTGGGCTGAGTGGGTGATGCCACGCCCCTTGTCTAGTTTTTTCACTACATAATCTATAATCTATACAGAAAGACGGACATGGCTAGATCGTCTTAGAATTTTACGATGTTTTAGAATATATTTACTTTTTTGTGTCTTCGACCATTATAAGTATTGTGACGTGTTGCAAACCCTCCACCATCTTTCCTATGATCAAACATACAAATTGACAGTGATAGTGATGATGATGATTAAGCGGATCCAAATAAAATATAAGTCTTTTAAATAAAAAAGTTGTCTTTGTAATGAAAAGAAATAATTGTTTCCAAAAAAAAATATAATTTTTTACCAATAAAAAAAATAATTTTTTCCAATAAAAACACAATTTGTTTCCATTGCATTTTGTACTAGTAACTTACTGAGAATAATAAAACGTACTTTTTAATACAATTAGAAATAAGTTTTACAATGAAGCTAGCATCAACATTTTTTTTTAGCTTAAAAAAATAATTAGTACACAGTTTTTTCTATGAAAATCTACAAGAAATAGCACCGTTTGTATGAAAGCGCAATCTACCGTGAGTTTCGGGTAAAAATAAATATATAAAATTAATTCCTCGACTCCAAGAACAGTAAGATACCACAACTTTCCAGGATAATAAAAATAAATAAGCTTTATTTTATTAAATGTTCAATGATCTTTTCTTGTTAGACAGGGTTCTAAAATAAACAACTTCAAATGCTCATCGAAAAAATCTCGCACTGAACTTTTTTTTAAATTTATTTTTGTATTATTTCAAGAAATGTTTATAATGGTAAGTGACCTCAGCGCCCTTAAGGCATTATAGAGGCTGGTCGACAACAATATGGCCATAATAAAATTATATAAAAATAATAAATTCAAGAAAGTTATAATGGTAATAATTCAAAAAATATTTTTAAAACGTTATATAAAATTAGTTATACGAAATTAATGTCAGATAAGAAGCATTTCAATATTTTGCAATAAATATTCTTTAACACGTTGAGTGCCATGTGCACCGCCGGCGGTTCACATTTTACTTTTATTAGAGTGCCCTGTGCACCGCCGGCGGTTCACACTTTATTTTTATTAGAGTGCCACGTGTACCGCCGGCGGTGCACAGTTACTTGTGAATTCAATACAATATATTTTCTGCGGCAGCACAGTAAAGTGAATAAATATTATGTTATGGCACCTAGAAAAAGACATTTTTTTAACACTTTAATAATATATTTTTTTTTATATGGTGGCACTTTACTAATATATTATTTTTTTATATGGTGGCACTCAACGTGTTAAGTTTACTTTTAAAAATCGATATTGCATTAATTTTCTTTAAAATCTCGGGCAAGTTGTTATATTCGACGCTACCCATGTGTTCTATTCTCTTTTTGGTTGTCTCTAAACGACATCCTGATACAACTAAATTTTGATGATTTCTGGTGTTAAAATGATGTTGTATTCTGTTTAAACTTATACTGTGGTGAACGATGCTATTTATTACTTTAAAAACATACATAAACAGTTGCATCTTATGTAATCCATAAACAGGTAACACATTCGACTTATTTCAACAGAATCAAAATGTCAAGAACCGTTTGCAAATTACAAACAACTTAACTCTTTACACATACAATCAAATATCTGCACCAATCAGCACGAAAAACGCTTAAAAACAGTTTACTTCCATTCAATCAGCTTTCAGCTCGGCTCGGCGCGCACTCTGTCATCCCGACGACGACTTGTACTAATTACCCTTAATAGGCACGTGGATTCCCTCAACCCCATAAGCGGCAATTTTGCTTATTGACATAGTCACCTAGATGAAAATGAGCTGCATCTGAAAACACGATTTTTCGGTAAGAATTCTTTATCTCCTGCCATTAAATGACAAAATTCAACTTTCTCAATAAAATCAGATATATCAAAAAATTATCAGTATATTTTTTAACAGCCGATTTGAAATTTAAGGTGTACCACCTTATAAAGGGTGATCCATCTAGAAGTATTTTTTCAGAACAAAAAAAATATAAAAATTCAAATCAAGTATGGAATCTTTATTGGTAATTTGAAAGGACATTTTATGGCATTTATTTTTTGAAAATAATTTTCTTCAAATATTGGAAATGAGCGTTCGGTGAGAAACGGGAAAATCCGCTGTTTTCGACCAAAATTTTGTTCTGTGATAAGGCCCATTTCTGGCTCAACGGCAAAGTCAATAAACAAAATAGCCGCATTTGGGCTGAAGAGCAACAAGACGAGGCTCAAGAGGTGCCATTATAACCAGAGAAAACCACGATTTGGTGCGGTTTATAAGCGGGTGGAATCATCGGTGCATATTTTTCAAAAATGATGATAGCCGGTACGTAGCCGTGAATAGTGCTCGCTATCGTGCCATGAAATCGTTCTTTATGCTACCAAAATTGAAGCCCGTAATCTTGACGACACTTGGTTTTAACAGGACGATGTCACTTGCCATACAGCTGCTCAAAAAATGGATCTATTGAGAGGTCATTTGGAAAAGCAGCTGATTTCACGTTTTGGACAGGTGAGTTGGCCGCCTAGAT
Organism: Hydrotaea diabolus; assembly: GCA_963513945.1. Classification (NCBI taxonomy): domain Eukaryota; kingdom Metazoa; phylum Arthropoda; class Insecta; order Diptera; family Muscidae; genus Hydrotaea; species Hydrotaea diabolus. The sequence continues at coordinate 170,233,731 of OY740719.1, forward strand.
CGATTAATATCACACCTTTAGACATTTTTCTTTGGGGTTTCGTAAATTTCAAATTCAATGCTGACTAATCAGCTTCAGGTTTTGGAAGCCAACATTACGCGTGTCATACCGGTCATACCGGTCGAAATGCTTGAACGAGTCATCCAAAATTGGACTCTCAGAATGGAAACCCTGAGGCGTAGTTGCAGCCAACATTTGAAGGAAATTATATTCAGATAATAAATGGCATAAACTGTTCTTTCGAATGAACAATAAAGATGCCACACATGATTTAAAATTTTTATTTCTTTTTGTTCTGAAAAAATGCCTCTAGATGGATCACCCTATAATCTCTTTACTAGGTATTAAGCATAATTGACAATATAACATACAAATTATGTCCCAATTAAGGAATACCTTAGTGCAAAGAATAACTCACTCTTTCGAATGAACAATAAAGATTTCACACTTGATTTGAATTTTTATTTTTTTTGTTCTGAAAAAATACCTCTAGATGTATCACCCTATATATCTCTTTACTAGGTATTAAGCATAATTGACAATATAACATACAAATTAAGGGACACCTTAGTGAAAAGAATAACTCAAAAGCAATGTATTTTCATACGAGTTCTTGTATCATTACAAATCAACTTTTGAATTCCTTACTCGTGTTGACCAAAATTATCAATAGATGTACATTTTCTCAGCTGGAGCTTTTACATATCCTATATGGTGCACTTTTGTACCGACATTTACTTTTGTTATTTGTTTGCCATTGTTGGCAGTGTGAGTTCACTCCGGAGTAAGTTACTTACAAGCGTCGTATTTCTTTAACCTAACCTCAGTTCCGACAGTTTTGAGGGAGCCGAAGATGTCAATACCCAGAAGTTACTGCTTTGAGGTGCGTAAATAGTCCTGAGAAGCATTAAATATCTCTCTGGAATCGATAAACACCTTAACCTTATGGCAAAAATTAATATGAACTACAAAAGTGAAGATTCTTTTGTAATATTTTCTCGAATACTTAAAGGCAACGATATTACAAAATAGCAAATCACACAAGACCTGTAAATTAAAGCCGCCTTGGAGCTGAGCTAATATAAGTACATCTAGTATACAACCGGCGAAATTATGGGGTTGGCCATTAAATACTCTGAGTGCCAGCGGTCATAAAAAGCCAATTATTCCCTTTGGGTCAAGAATGGAACATTTTCCGCAATAGGCAAATACTCGCATATTTCTGGGAGGACAGGCGCATTTGTGTGTGTTTTTTTGTGATTTTTTTTAAGAAGAAACAATTCCAAGTCGGCCAACCTCCAACCACTCGACCTTTGGGAACCAACGACCAACAAGTTGAGCATGGACAGCCTAATCGTGACCAACTCAAGTGCTGGCGTGTACTTGGAGCAAATAAGTCCCCACACGAAACCCGCCAACAAAGTTGGACGCTTGATCGTAAATGCTTAATATTGCCATAATTTACATAATGTGAGAGCCATTTTTAATTAAGTTTAATGGAACAGCCTGAATGCTCCACCCCCGCCAGTGAGCCAAAGTTGTGTATGCAAAAGTAAAACAAACAAAAGAAAACAAAAAGTTGAAGCTCATGGGGAGGAAAAAATCAAAGCGCTAATAGCCGTTTAACAGCAGTAACAGCAGCATCGGATGTCAGATATTTTTCCATCCGACGTCAATCATGTGCCAATAACACAGTTTGTTGTGAAAATTGTAAAAAAGAATTTAGCAACTCGCTTCAAAGAGCCACGAGTAAAATATGTAATACACACTATTAACATGAATTAACAAGTAAGGAAAGTCGAACGACGAGCGGTGTGAACTCAATGATACCCTACAGGTAATAATGGAAAAACAATGTTGTCGGATCGTATTACAAATGAGCTAATTTTATGCCACTTGAAGAGCAAAATAGACCTGAAAAGGGATTTTCAATCGAAGAACATTTCGAGGCTGCTCTACGCTCATTTACTTAGTTGGGACATAAATACTGTATCACACGTTTTATGCTGTAAAAAAAGTACTGAATGTTTTCGGACCAAACATTTTTTTTATATATTTATTGATGTATATTGTATCCAAAAATAATCTACTTATTCGAAATGTCCGCCTTTTGCCTTTACACACGCCCTAAGTCCCACTGACCATTCGCAATAGCTGCACAAACCTTGTTAAATGGAAAATTGGCCACAGCCCGAACCAAGTCTTAAGATATCTTTTGTGACAAAACTTTTCCTCTAAAACAGTCCAAAATTTGTAATCAAATGAGTTCAAATCTGGACTGCCTGAGGGCCATTCTTCAGAGGAAATAAACGCTGGCAAATTGTTTCGAAGCCAGGCCTGGGACGTTTTCGCCTTATGGGCCGGCGCAGAATCCTGCTGGAATGTCCATGGCTGGTTTTAGAACAGGGAATTGTTAAGAGGCTTCACAACAGCTTCCAAAACGGTTTCTTGGTAAACTTTGGCCGATGTTTTGACTCCTTGTTCGCAGAAATGCAGGTCAGTGACCCCATCGTAAGAGACACCCCACCAAACCATGACTGAAGCTGGGTGATGACCCTTTTTCACCCTTGAGATCAGTACAGATGCTTGCTTAGATGACCGCGCATACATTCTATAATTCTGCTTGTTACATTTTTCCTCATCGGTGAACAAAATTTTTCTGTGCAAGTTATCAGCGTGCTTCACCGAAAGACGTTTGCATTTTTCAATCCCATTTTTTTAAAGCTGCAGTCAATAAATGTCCGGTACGTCGCTTGAAAGCCCCAAGTCCCAAGTTTTTTTTAATGATTCAACTCAAGAACTTTTGCGTGATATCCATCTCACGGGCCATGCTTTTCTGCTTTCGAAACGGATTTCTGTTAATTCTTGATTTAACGGCTTTGATGAAATGCGGTGTTCGAACAGAGCGTAAGCGGCCCGACCGGTAGCGGTCTTTTACATCTCCAGTCTCCTCAAACAGTTTTATGCATTGGTATACGAACATGCGGCTAATCCCTAGTGTTTTTAGACAGTTTGCGCGTAGCAGTCGTATCTCCTCGTTGCACCAGTAACAGGGTGCACCTCGTTTGCATATGCTCCTTCTTGCCATTGATGCGTCACAGGCGTTGGTGATCATAGTGTATAGACCCTGTGAAAGTTCCTCTGCTGTGCCGTTTGCAAGTTGATGTGAGCAAATCATTTCTTTGAAGGTTTCGCAGTCGAAAGCGGTCGTCTTCCATTTCGGTCCGGTTTGCTTTGGACGCACGTTTTCTCTACCTCTCCGATCAGTTACATAGAACATTAAAGCCTGGTGGTCACTGTGCGTGTATTCCTCGCTAACTCGCCTTTTAGTAGACTTAGCAAAGGGACTTGCTGACAAAAGTGATGTCTACGATTGAGCCGTATCCGGCTTTTCTGAAGGTATTCTTCCTTCCCTTGTTTGTCAGGTGTATATCCAACTGTGCAAAAGTTTCCAGCAGGCTGCGCCCTCTGGCGTTTTTGTTTCTGCTGCCCCATTCCAGTGCCCATGCATTAAAATCCCCTGCAATCACCACGGGAGATCTTAGCCTAGCATCGGCAATCAGGTCTTCTAGCATCCTCTGAAATTGTCCGTGCGACCAACTTGGTGGAGCGTAGCAACTGTAAAAGTATACACCTTTAATTTTCGCTCTGACGAATGCTTCGGATTGTAGCGTCTTCTGGAGTGCATGACGGCCGCACGTCCATAGCGATGCTTTGGTCGATTTGTCGCCTATCCATTTACCGTTTTGTGGAATTCGGTATGGTTCGCTAATTATTGCTACTTCTATGTCGCTTTCTCTCGTAGATTGATTGAGAAGATCCTGCGCCGCCTCGCAGTGATTTAGGTTTATTTGCACTACTCTCATTTTCTTCTTTGTTGATTCAGCGCATTCTTAAATATCGGACATTTGCCGCTTCCAGCTATGTGGCCTGCGTCTCTAGTGCCATTTTGCACACAGAACATACATTGTGGGTCCTTGGAACAAGTTTTCGCAATGTGGCCTTCTTCCCCACACCTTCTGCAACACTTGGATCGATCGTGTTCGTTCCTACATTCTCTCGCTCTGTGTCCAAATTCTAGGCATCTGAAGCACTTTGTGATGTACGTCCTTGCAACGACGCGACTGTTAACCCATCCTATCTAAATTCTAGCAGATTTAAGCAATGAGTTTGCATAGTCTGCAGGTAAGCTTATTACAGCAGTCTGCGTTTCGCCATACTATCTTCTTAGATTTATGATGTCCGATTGCTCTAAGGTTTTAGGGCCGAATACGAGCTCAAAGGCTTCACATATATCCTCTTTCTCCGTTATTTCATCTATATCTTTCACTTCTATTATAGTTTAGGCTTCTAACGGTTGCTTGGTCTCCTAGAAAGTCTCCTATTGCTCCTCTGAAAACCTCCGCTTCTTCGCCCTTTCCCTTAAGCTGTAGAAGCAGGTCGCCCTTCTGGGTTCTTGGTATTTTCGTGACATTGTCACTTAGTTCACCAAGCTTGGGGTCCAATTTGACTTTTCGCAGGATTTCGGCGTAAGACAGCCCTCCATTTACTGCAATGACAATTGCATCCGGTCTTGTGTTAACCATAGGGTTAGGCTTCTTACCTCTCCTCTTCGGTTTTACTTTCGTCCAGGGCATATCGTTCTTTCCTCGATTGGATTCAACGACGAGGAAATCGTTGCAGTTCTCTTTCTGTACCGTTTGGCTGCGGGTTGTGACAGAACCAATTACATCTTTCTCCACCTTATTTATGCTACCAATTAATGGTGGTGACAACATATTGTAGTTACCAAACCCTTACTTAACAAAATCTGACAACAAATGGCGGACTTATACTTTTTTTGGTAAAAGATTTAAAACTCATTTTCGTGTTTAGTAGGTCAAAATCAATGAGAAAAATTATGCTAGAACCAAATAACAAAACGACTGTTGGCTAGTGTATTTGAAGGAAATTATATTCAAAAAATAAATGCCAAAAATGTGCTTTCAAATTACCAATTAAGATTCCACACTTGATTTATATTTTTATATTTTTTTGTCTGAAAAAATACCTCTAGATGGATCACCCTTTATAAGGATGATTATTATATTTTGGTTACATTGAATGTTTTGAAGTTCAATAAAAAAAGTCATTTTAAAAATCCCTAAATATTTATCGATTTGTTTGAATTTTGCACAAAGCAATAGTTATAAATAGAAGTTTAAAAAGATTGTTTCTTAGTTTTAATTTACAAGACCAATGCTTTTATCAAACTATTAAAACGAATGCAAGCAGAGACAAGCATCGTTAATATAAATAAAATACCCAACAATAGAATGATGCTCTTCGAATATTGTTAACCCAACCATATTTGTTTTCTACGTGTGCTCAGTATGCATAATCAAATTCAAAAAACCCCCTTCTTAACAGACCTACTACACTGTTACCCCTCTGTTATTTTTCCTGAAATAGAATATTTAAGGAATTGAAGAATTTGTTGGATACTATTGTATAGCTATGACCCACTTTTTAAAGAGAAAACCATTGAATTTTGATTTAACATTTTCTATCTGATGTTCCTTTCAAATCACAAGTTAAGGCAGCTTGAGCAAACCCCACCAAGTGGACTAAATAAAAATAAATGCCAATATGATTAAATTTCTACATAATAGGATTTGGGTTCGAATTAGAGTCTCAAAACTTTAAATATATTTTAATCCTTACATTAAACCTACACTAACACATTGGACTATTTGTTTCAAGTATACCACTGTCAGGTAATGGGTCATATGAAACTACTTTACTTTTGAGAAAGTTTGATTTTTTTGTGGGCTTAAGCACGACAAAGCCTCAAATTTGCAAATTCAATCATACAGAGCTAGTCTCGGGCCGTGTAAAAGTTAAGGAGCACCGAGAGAAAATTTTCGTTGCCACAACCCAATTTTTTACCAACCGAATGACAGAGATTTCATGCACCTCGAGTATTTAATCACGACAACCAAATATTTGTTGGTGCTGTATTACTTAAGGTAATTGTAAGTTTAGATCTAAAAATCAGCTTGTTCTGTAAAGTTTTCACCAGAAGCAAAAAACTGTTACACACTTAAGGTACTCTACAACGTAGGGAGGGTCATGTCAAGGAAAACAGGTACCTTACAACGTAGGGAGGGTCATGTCGAGGAAAACCTGGACCAGATGATGGAAGCTGTTTTCTTAAAAATGTAAAGTTACAATTTATTCCAGGTGTAGTGCAAATGTCACAATTTACTTATAAGAATTAAAAAGGCCACCACTACGTGCCCGTGTACAACGATCTATTTTTGGACCCAATTTTCTACCACTCTTACACACATTTCTACCGGAACGTTGGCAATTTCGCGTTGAATGTTGATTCCCAGCTCGTCTAAAGTTGTTGGCATAGACCAATGACAAGAAATACATGGGCGTTTAATCGCAAAAACGAGGTGGCTATTCGACCGGACCATTTCACGAAATAACAAGTTCACCGAATTTGCCTTTCCAGTGAATCGACTGTAACGCGTGCTATGTGGCTAGTGGCACCATCTTGTTGAAATCACATATCGGCGATGTCAAGCTCATCCAATTCTGGCCAAAAATAATTTTCTAACATGGCATGATAGCGCTCTCCATTGATGGTAACATGACGATTGTTTTTATCGAAGAAATAATACGGCCCAATCATACCTCCGACATGAAAACCACATCACACAGTAATTTTTTGTGGATTAGTAAGGTTAATAAGCTTCATCGCTGAAGATGATTTTTCGATAAAATTCTGGAATTTCGTCACTCAGAATTTCGGCAGTAATTTTTAATTATTTCCAAACGTTATTCATATGTGAACTTTACCATGATGAAAATTTTGATGTCGACTAACGTTTTGACATTGAAAGTTCATTAAAAATGTTTGAGGGTGTGCTGACATAAGGATACGAAATTGTTATGTCCCTATTGGAAAACCAAATATGGAAAAACCGATTTTAATAACAGTATTAGTTTACGAAATATAACTTTTCAAAGTTCTGGGCTGAGTGGGTGATGCCACGCCCCTTGTCTAGTTTTTTCACTACATAATCTATAATCTATACAGAAAGACGGACATGGCTAGATCGTCTTAGAATTTTACGATGTTTTAGAATATATTTACTTTTTTGTGTCTTCGACCATTATAAGTATTGTGACGTGTTGCAAACCCTCCACCATCTTTCCTATGATCAAACATACAAATTGACAGTGATAGTGATGATGATGATTAAGCGGATCCAAATAAAATATAAGTCTTTTAAATAAAAAAGTTGTCTTTGTAATGAAAAGAAATAATTGTTTCCAAAAAAAAATATAATTTTTTACCAATAAAAAAAATAATTTTTTCCAATAAAAACACAATTTGTTTCCATTGCATTTTGTACTAGTAACTTACTGAGAATAATAAAACGTACTTTTTAATACAATTAGAAATAAGTTTTACAATGAAGCTAGCATCAACATTTTTTTTTAGCTTAAAAAAATAATTAGTACACAGTTTTTTCTATGAAAATCTACAAGAAATAGCACCGTTTGTATGAAAGCGCAATCTACCGTGAGTTTCGGGTAAAAATAAATATATAAAATTAATTCCTCGACTCCAAGAACAGTAAGATACCACAACTTTCCAGGATAATAAAAATAAATAAGCTTTATTTTATTAAATGTTCAATGATCTTTTCTTGTTAGACAGGGTTCTAAAATAAACAACTTCAAATGCTCATCGAAAAAATCTCGCACTGAACTTTTTTTTAAATTTATTTTTGTATTATTTCAAGAAATGTTTATAATGGTAAGTGACCTCAGCGCCCTTAAGGCATTATAGAGGCTGGTCGACAACAATATGGCCATAATAAAATTATATAAAAATAATAAATTCAAGAAAGTTATAATGGTAATAATTCAAAAAATATTTTTAAAACGTTATATAAAATTAGTTATACGAAATTAATGTCAGATAAGAAGCATTTCAATATTTTGCAATAAATATTCTTTAACACGTTGAGTGCCATGTGCACCGCCGGCGGTTCACATTTTACTTTTATTAGAGTGCCCTGTGCACCGCCGGCGGTTCACACTTTATTTTTATTAGAGTGCCACGTGTACCGCCGGCGGTGCACAGTTACTTGTGAATTCAATACAATATATTTTCTGCGGCAGCACAGTAAAGTGAATAAATATTATGTTATGGCACCTAGAAAAAGACATTTTTTTAACACTTTAATAATATATTTTTTTTTATATGGTGGCACTTTACTAATATATTATTTTTTTATATGGTGGCACTCAACGTGTTAAGTTTACTTTTAAAAATCGATATTGCATTAATTTTCTTTAAAATCTCGGGCAAGTTGTTATATTCGACGCTACCCATGTGTTCTATTCTCTTTTTGGTTGTCTCTAAACGACATCCTGATACAACTAAATTTTGATGATTTCTGGTGTTAAAATGATGTTGTATTCTGTTTAAACTTATACTGTGGTGAACGATGCTATTTATTACTTTAAAAACATACATAAACAGTTGCATCTTATGTAATCCATAAACAGGTAACACATTCGTTGTTATTTTTTTATACAACGAAAAAATAGAGTATCTTCTAGGTAAATTATGTATTGTTTTAGGGCCCGACTTTGCAAAATTTGTAAGGATTTCAAATCGGAGTTTTTTTTTATATCCATATATCATGGCCATGTAGTTCAGGTGGCTTTTTATCAACGATTGAAATATCAAAAATTTACATTACTCATTAAGTTGGTATTTCATTTTGTATAAAATACTAATAATAGGGGCAATCTTTTTTAGCAGCTTTTCAATATGAAGTTTCCAGCATAAGTTTTGTTGCAAATGTATGCCTAAATACTTCACACTCGATATTTCTGATGTGGTTTAAACTTTATAAATTTGGTTTGGTTTGCCTCATATTCAACTATTAATGCAGCATCTCTTTCAACGAATGCCTTCAAAACAATTTGTGTTTATAGGGATAAAGTATACACAAATCATCCGCATACATAAAAAGCTTTTCAGTTAGTTGAAGGTTATTAATGTCGTTTAAATATATTTTAAAAATCAATGGTCCCAAGACACTTCCTTGCGGCACACCACATTGAACACTTAAAACTGAACTTTTGTTTTTATTTATATGGACATTTTGGGTGCGATTTTTCAAATAGCTTCTGAATAGTTCACGCAGAAAAAAGTATGGTTGTGGTGACAATATTCGAAGAGGATCATACTATTGTTGGGTATATGGTTGTGCCACAACAATATTATGATCATCACAACAATAGTATTATTCACACACAACCATACTATGATCCTTAAAACCATAGTATGATTCACACTCAACCATACTATTATCTCCACAACCATATTATGATCCTCACAACCATAGTATTTTTCTCAAACAACCATAGTGTGATCTTCACAACCATAGTATGATTCACACGCAACAATGTTATTATATATACAACCATAGTTTGATTCACTCAACCATACTATGATCCCCAAAATTATTTATTAGGATTGGGTAATGTTGTTATCCAAAAATAGAGATTTTAATCAAACGAGTTATTTTAAATTTCATTACAATTAGTTCATAGCCAAATTTGAGGCCTTGCTTTTATTGAACATTTCATTCAAGAAACAAAAATATATATTCCAACGGCAGTCGAAAATACTTTTAGTTGCCTGCTGGGGAAAATGCTACTTCACCAACCGTAGACCCTAAGTAACGATTTTGATTAAACCATGATCAATGGCTATATACTTAAGTGCAGTCAGATTTAAAAAAAAACGAGAGCCAATCGGCAGTAAGGTATTTCACCAAACAAAATAAACACAATAAAAATCCCTCGAATGACCTTCCGATTGTTGTTTTTTAAAATGGACAACAACCATGCACTGTATCGTGTGCATGTGTTTTTTTTGGTATACCAAAAAAAACATACGCACACACATATACGTATGTGTGCTCTATAAAACCTGTTTTGTTATGTTTATAGTTGCAACCATACGGTATGATTGCCGTAATCATATTATTGTTAACGTAAATTTTAAAAAACAATACTTTTGTTGCATCAACCATGTTTATATGGTTGCTATAACCATATTTTCATTTCTAAATTTGGCAATAATACTATTGTTACATTTCAACAATATGATTATTGCGGCAATCATACGATTTTCAAAATTAAATTCAGAAAACAATACTATGGTTGCGACGAACATACTTGTATTGTGGAGAACATATTATTATTGCCGTGACCATATACTTACCATATTTTTTCTCTGCGTGTTCAAGCTCATTATTCCGTATACCATAAAACGATAATTTTTGGCTCTATATTGAATGATCAACCAAATCAAATGCCTTGGAAAAGTCGAAAAAAAATACCACATACACCAGAGAACCATCTATCGAGTCCCTCGCATATATTGTTTACAACAATGACGACCGCTTCTTCCGTCCCGCAACCCTTACGAAAACCATATTGATTTGCGAAAAGCAAATGTTCATCTTCTAAATATGTTGACAGTTGGGATGTTAATAACCTCTCGAAAATTTTATCAATAATGGCAGCAGTGAAATTGGCCTTAACTTATCCAGTGAGACAGCATTTTTTTCTTAAGGAACTGGTGTAATTTTATGCATTTTTAATATACTGGGTACTCAGAGGTTGTAATAGCACAGTTAAATATATTAACCAAATATGGAGTTACCACTTCTGCACATTGAATAATAGCTGATTTAAGAAAACTCTTAAAGGTTTTTGTTATGGATAATGTCAACTTTTATTTGCAACGGGTCTCATACCATTCGTATTCAAAAAGTGCGATTTTGTATCACAGTGTAATGGGTGGTGACTTTAACACTAATTTTTCAACCACAGAAGCGCTGCCTCTTATTGAATTCCTCTACGATAAATTCATTATTATTATTTATACTTCGTTACAGTCCCAAACTACTCTCCAAGAAACTAAAATTGACGCTGTTTTCTCACGTTCTTTAGATATAATCAAAATTGTATGTGCCATATTTCAGCTATCTCAGAACAATTTTATCTGTGGTGAAAACTTAAGATTTATAAATTATAAAAATAAAAGTTAAACTAAATTCAGTAAACTATTCTGTTCTATTATCCAATGTAATTTAATAATTTGTTCGTAGAAATGGAACAGGTACCGTGAAACAAACAGGTGTTAACACATCGCCCGTGAGTTCGGACACTCATTGTCTTTTTTATTACGATGAAATTTTAATTTGTATCACTAATAATTGGTTTCAACAAAAAAAAACTTTGCCAAACTGTTGGTTGTCACAGAAACCTGGAACACCAAGAATGATAAAACTAGGGAAAGATGAAAACATTAGGCGTTTGATGGGGAGACTTTCCTTAACACATTGAAATCCAGCATGATCTTTCATTTTGTTATGCAGAAAACATTGATGATATTCGCGATAGATTTGTTTTAGAGCCATCGACTCGTAAATGGTTTTCGCTATCGGAACATGATAACGGACTTCTGGTGGCTAGAAATAGAAGGTTTGGATGGTTTCAACATAATGGTGCCACTTGCCACACAGCCAACAAAACAATGAAATAGTCGATAATATGATTTGACACCATTGGACTTCTTTCTTTTTGGATATTTAAAAGAAAAAGTGTACGTCAGTAAGCCAAGAACAAACCAAAAGCACATTAACGACTTTGAACATCAACTATGTCACATTGTCATTGCAAACGTGGGCGTCGGAAAGATCTATGCCGCCGAAGCCGTGTCGAGCATTAAGGTATGTTGTTTTACATTTAATTGTCTTATATCCTTCTATCATAATAAAAAAAATATTAAGATAGTTCTCTGAACAATTTTGTTTTATTAAAAATTAACATCGTACGTTTTAGTTGCACTACCCTTTATATGCAAGCATTTAGAAAAAAATTATTCGTTTTCAAAAAAGTTCAATAGGGAACTAAGCTATTGCCTAAACATGTTCTACTACGAGGGCTGATATATATATTTCTGGCCAAATAATAACAATCCGAATATTTATCATCAAAAACGTTTTTTTTTATGTTTTTCAAAGTATTCTCCAGCATGATTTATACACTTTTACATGCGCTCAAACTAATTGTCGAAGCACTTTTTTCACTCCGATTGAGACTCCTCCAAAACATGGGTTTTGAACGCTCAACAGCATCATCAGGCGACAAAAATCGTTGACCACGGATTTTTTTTCTTGATGTGCGGGAATAAAGAGAAACCATTGGGTGCCAAGTCAGGACTTTACGAGTACAGCGGATTATCCATCAATTCGACATTTTTGCCGGTCAAAAATGAGCTGGTTTGAGCCGATGTGTGAGAGCTCGCATTGTCATGGTGCACAATGATTCGTCTTCTCTTGTTCGTTTTTCGAATTTCTCCGAAGACTTCAGGCAAACACATTGTGGTGTACCACTCAGAATAGGCCGTCCTTCATTGCTCAAGCGGAACAGTCGCCACGTGACCAGTTTTGCCGAAGAAACAGGCGACCATTTGCTTCTTCCACGAACAACTTACGTTAGATTTGGCTCGTCTTCGAAGACCCACATGGTCGATTGGTGTTCTGTTTCGGGCTCATACTCATAGATCCATGATTCCTCACCTGTGACGATCTTATAAACGTCTTTTAAAGCACCGAGACTTTTTTGAGCGATTGTCAAATTGTGCGGGATCCAACAAGAACAAACCTTTTGTACGGCCAGGTGCTCATGCAATATCGAATGTATGCTGGTGGAATAAATGCCCAAGGATGCTTCTATCTTACGGTATGTAACATGACGATCTTGCATTATCAGTTCACGCACGGCATCAATGTTGTCTGGCACAACGGTAGTTTTTAGACGACCTTCGTCTTTGAGCGAGCGTAGGCCACGATTGAATAAATTAAACCAGTGCTACAGGATGGTGCTATAGGATGGTGCTTCATCGCCATACAAAGATTAAAGTTCATCGCTGCACTCTTGTCGTGATAATCCATTCGAAAATTGTAACAAATGATCGCACGAAAATGTTCACGAGCTTATTCCACTTTTTTGCCAAATTGAATTTTTCAAGTTACTGTAAACAACACAAATGATGGTCGCGGGTCAAAACGTTCTGGGTATGTTTATGCTAAAAAATGTCAAACTTTCCAATGGAAATGTCAGAAGGCGCCAGGCAACACTTAGTGTTGAATAGTCCAGAAATATATATAGCAAAACTCGTAACGAGTTAGAAAAGAACAATAAGTGAATGCGAACGGAGTATCGAGAAAGTCAACAGTCGATAATATTTAGTGCTCGAATTTTCAAAAACACTTAGCATTATAAACTATCAATTAAAGTATTTTAAAGTGAGTGTGTTAAATATTTGTAATTTTACGTGTTGTAAAATATCTATTAGTTTACGAGTATTTGAAAAGTTTCTTGTTAAAATTTTTGATGTTTAAGTTAAAATATTTGATGTGTCTTTTTTCATGTGTACATTAATAGATTGATGTTTTGTCCGCATCCCGACCGTTTTAGAACAAGGATGTAGTTGACACATTTTTTTAAATTCTTTGAAGATTTCTTTAGACATGGCACCCTGACATCTCAGTTCCTGCTTTCCAATTTAATTTCTGCCAATTTATCAGCTTCGACATTTACTTGGATAATTTCCATGGTACTCAATTATTTTATTTAATTATGTTTTATGAAGATTATTTCTTGAAATGGTGCTGCAAAATATTGAAAAACCTTGAAGGAAGAAATCACACGACAGACAGAGAATATTATAATGTAAAGCAAATAATTTTAAAATTTACCTTATAACAAAGCACTTCGACGTCCCTATGCCAACGGGAAACAGACGCGCATACCTGACTGATTATTAAAATCTTCTTACTTCCTCTTTGTGCCACAATGAATCGAAGTGCGGAGCTGTTATGGCCTTGTTAATTTATACGTGATTCACAGGAAAAATGGAAATGAGATTATCAATATTAAATTTCAGAAAAGCATGAAGTGCGATAATAGCATCTTCGCTGATTGTATTTTTCTCGACGAAGGAAATTTTTCTAAAGCAGACATTTTAAATTTTTGAAACAAAAAGAAATATGAGGAGATTCTTGTAAAGTAGGCGATACAATAAACATAAATCTCTATTATAATGGACAATTATCGCTTCCTTCGTCTTTATCGTCGTTATTTCCACAGTAAATCTTACACTAATTAAACGTCTCACATTACGATGAACAAGGTGCTTTCTCGGTAGCGACAGCTCTAAGTTCGTTAATAAAAATTTATAGTGCTGTCGTAGAAATTTCTACTGATATTTAATATGAGTAATGCTACTTTGGATATTTTTAAACTGGTTTATTCTATTCACTGTTAACCTTAAATATTAAACATATCATTAGAATGGGTTTGTCAATCAAAAAATTGTATGGTTAGACACATAAATTGCAATATTAAACATTTCATTAGAATGGGTTTGTCAATTAAAAAAATTCGTGTATGGTTAGGCACATAAATTGCAATATAGATGCTTACCTTTTATTACCCTTTCCATAGCATATTTGAAGTATCCTGGTATATTTGTAAAGTTAAGCCAATTATCAATAGACAAAATGCCATTCAACTTGTCTAAAAAACTTGTAAGGGTCCTTACAAAGACAAAAAGTGGGATTCTTTAAGAGTTTCTCTTCTTTCTTTTTTTACAGATTATTTATACACATTTGGAAATCTATCCGAACTACAACAAATCGGTTAGATTATCATTCTTTCCGTTGCAATTACCAACATTCCATTGTATCAAAGGTAATATGTTTCGGAACTCACAGCCAATAATTCGGTTATTACAATCAGTTCAGTAAAAATTATTAATTAACTAATTATGATGAACATATACTTTAGTAAAAATAAGCGGTGGTGACAACAGATAAGTTCTTTGTAGTAACCATAGTCGACACACTTTCTGTGTCGATTCCTGTGACTATGTAGCCCCCCATTATTTGGGAGCTATTTGGAAACAAGGCACGACATGGTCCGATTTTACCAAAGCTAATAGTAAGTTGGTCGCCCTCTAGGTACCTCGTACAATATTAAGATGTTATAGATACGGGTACCAACTAGGCAACGAGATGGCGGGTGAATGTGCCTAAATGGGCACAGGAACAGTAAGTGAACTAACAACCTAAGCCGTAGACACTTCGATCGGCGAGCTGATGAATGCAATCGACGAAATCGCTTTTTTGAAAGCAGGGTCAAGATAAAACACAATTTATAACAACAGAATATTCAGGCCGTCAATAGGCTTTGGAAAGGCGGGCTCTGATAAGCCTCCTGGGATCAGTGCATAATTGACGTTATTGTGTAAATATGGCTATAGCGTGCACATGGATATCGGTCGTGATAGAAAAAGCATACAAACTTTGTCAGAAAGTTAGACTGGATTTTATTCAATTAATATTTATAACAGATACCTGTCAAGGAATTCGGACAAGCTTACTTTTCTATTTATAAATTTTCTAATTTACATACAGCGTGATTCATTTACGACTGGACAAATTCCACCAGCGTATTCCTTGGCTCATTTGATGAAAGTATGTTTATCTACGACCATGACCGAAAATACAAGGGCCAAATGGCAGCTGCTTGAAAATTTTCAGATTGATTGTCGGAGTATACTTGGGTAAAATTTTTAAGTTCTGAGCCAGTAGTCGGATTTTTTTGTTTTTTTCTCTCTAACAAGAACCCTACCTTCAACCCTTCCATCCTTACCTAAATGAAGCATAAAGGGTCCTACCATTCCAAAGTAATGACTATTTGACAGCTCGAATTTATTTGATTTGTAAATTAACACAAAAAAAATTATGCATTTCAGTCAAGCGAATCACATTGTACTTAGTAGGGACATAAATACTGTTACACACGTTTTATGCTGTAAAATAAAAAGTACTGAATGTTTTTGGACCAAATATATTTGATGATGTATAATATCCCAAATGAATCTACTTATTCGAAATGTCCGCCTTTTGCCTTTACACACGCCTTAAGTCGCGCTGGCCAATCGTCAATAGCTGCACGAACCTCGTCCATTGGAAAAATGCTCACAGCTTGAACCCAAGCAGTCTCAAGAAATCCAATGTTGGGGAATCTTTTGTGACAAACCTTGTCCTCTAAAACCTTCCACAATTTGTAATCCAATAGGTTTAAATCTGGACTGCCTGAGGGCCATTCTTCAGAGGAAATGAACGCTGGCAAATTGTTTCGAAGCCAGGCCTGGGACGTTTTAGCCTTATGGGCCTGCTGGAAAGTCCATGGCTGGTTTTGGAAAAGGGAATTGTTAAGAGGCTTCACAACAGCTTCCAAAACGGTTTCTTGGTAAACTTTAGCCGATGTTTCGACTCCTTGTTCGCAGAAATGCAGGTCAGTGACCCCATCGTAAGAGACACCCCACCAAACCATGACTGAAGCTGGGTTATGACCCTTTTCCACCCTTGGGATCAGTTCAGATGCTTCCTTAGATGACCGCGCATGCAGTCTATCATTTTGCTTGTTAAATTTTTCCTGAACGGTAAAAATGTTTTCATCTGTGAACAAAATTTTTCTGTGCAACTTATCAGTGTGCTTCGCCAAAATACGTTTGCATTTTTCAATCCTATATTTTTTAAAGCTGCTGTCAATAAATGTCCGGTACGTCGTTTGAAAGCCCCAAGTCCCAAGTCTTTTTTAATGATTCTACCCATGGACTTTTGCGCGATATTCATCTCACGGGCCATGATTTTCTGTGATCGGAGCGGATTTTTCCGAATTCTTAATTTAACGGCTTTGGTGACATGCGGTGTTCGAAAAGAACGTTGGCGGCCCGACCGGTGGCGGTCTTTTACATATCCAGTCTCCTCAAACAGTTATATGCATCGGCAGACAAACATGCGGCTAATCCCTAGTGGCCGGAGCGTTTTGAAAATATCGTTTTTTTTCATTTCACTCTTGAAAAGCGCTATTACAGCGATACGCTTCTCATTATCTGACCACTCCATGATGAAAGTTGAAACAATTTTAAAATCCCGTTACAGACTAACGCTATTGGCGTTAGCTTTCAAAACCCATATGACATTAACGGAGCATGTTCAATTCTACTATTGAAATGGGTGTGTTCAATGTTGTAACAGTATTTATGTCCCTACTAAGTATATACTTTCTTTCTTTAGTGGGGGAGGGTATTTGAAAACATATGCTGATAAGGATTAGTTTCAACAAAGTTGGCTTTGGTTCCTGCTTAATTTTTATGCGAAATTAAGTCGGCATCGAATATACTTGGTGGACCAAATAAGACTGAAGGGTTCACCAACAAGTTTAAAATGAAGTTTCAATGTGAATCTCGCTGTATGGGCAGTAGTTCCATCATTCTGGAAACATATAATTTTAAACTTGCGGACTCAAAAAATTATAGTCCTACAAAGAGCCCCGTTAATGGTTTCAGGTTGACAATCCCCATTTAAAAAAAAGGAAAACAGTATATCTGAAGGAGTGTAATTGACGCTTATGGAATAGCCTAGAATTGTGAAATTGCTTCGAAATCGGTACATATTGACAAACTTTACATAAAATACTTACGGGTGATCAATCTGGAGGTATTTTTTTCAAGATAAACAAAAAATAAAATCTTATCAAGTGTGGAATTTTTATTGTTTTTTATTTTTTGAATATAATTTCCTTCAAATTTTGGCCGCACCAACACCTCAGGGTGTACATTCTGAGGGTTTAATTGTGGATGACTCGTTCGTTCAATTCGACTGGTATGGCGTTAATGACACGCGTAATGTTGCCTTCCAAAACCTGTCAGCATAGAATTTGGACTTTACGTATCCGCAAAGAAAACAGTCCAAAGGTGCGATATCACACGATCAAGGTGGCAAACATACTGGTCCAAAACATGCGGTAATTTCGAAATGCTCTTTCTAAATTACCTCTCAATAGAGCACCGTCCTGTCAAAACCAAAGCTTTAGTTTCAGGTAGTAAAAAGTTCGATATCATGGCGCGATTTACGGTTACGTTTCGATCATCATCATTTTTGAAAAAGATGGACGATGATAAAAACCAAACTGTGGTTTTCGCGGTGTAAGTCTTTCCATTATGAAATGGCAACAATTCTGAAAAGAAAAAATAAAGTTTAACACAACTCATGCGTAATCTGTAAAAAAACCATATTGAAAAATATACCTCCAGATTATTATTTTAAACCGATTGCTATAATAAATACAATCAGTTATACATCAAATAATTTCCCCCGCGGGACTGTTGCCACGTCTGCTAATTTGGCTGCGGTACTGGCTCGAAAATGTTATTTTAAATGTATTAATATGCAATTTTCATCACATTGGGTCGTAAATTCTTCTATGAGTACGGGGCCTTCCATCGCAAATCAATTAAAGCATTATGTTGTTAGAATTTTCTTCATCCAGGATAGTACTGCGCTATTGGTTCGGGTACTTTTGGAAACTAAAATGACATGAATATATTGGAATTAGACTTGTACAGAGGCTATATCAAAACGCTGACCAGTATGACCCATTTTTATCTGAGCTAATAACTGGATCGTAATGAACTGCGCCAAATGTCATCAACATTTGATGTTCTATGTATCTTCTAGACCTAAAGACAAAAAACGGTTAAACATATGTGTGGGAACTGTATCTTAATTTTAACCGATTTTCCTAAAATCAACAGCCATAGTCAAAAAAAATATACTCGGACAACAATTGGAACATGTAGTTTCAAAACAAGCTTTAGATAGACAGCATACCGACTGAGTCGTTCGGTATACTTTAAGGTGGGCCTAGCTTTTTTTGTAGTAACGTATTCCGTACATACAGACAACGTTTAATGAATCAACTTTTGGTTTTGGGTCTAGCATTTTCTTTGTAGTTACGTATTACGTACTTGAAGTTATGAATTTTCTTCGCTTTTACATACAATTAAAAGGGTTTTAACACTGTTGACTGATTGCTGACGGTAGCTTCTTTTTGTTCGGTCAAAACTTTACGCCTTGCTGATAATTGGCTATCATCTTGTCTGTTAATGCATCAATCTTCTTTTTAACTGAGCCTATTGTCAATCATGACGGCAAGATATTTCAAGAAAGATATTTCATATTACTTGGCTCCGAACTCTTGTTTGTATTGACTCGACCGTTCTTTCAGCTGGTGAGGAGTACCACACCTTTTTTGTGAACCTAAATTCTCATATAAGTTACAGCTTCTACATGGTGGATTTGCTATTAGTTTTCTACTGTTACTATGGCTTACAAACTAGACAATAACTGATTTCAGAGAAGTTTCCCGTTTGTACCTTTACGTATGTAATGTTAAGAGAATTAAGAAGGTATGGCTACAGCAATGATGTCAACAAAGCCGATGATATTCACTCTCGGCTATGTGCATTAAAAGCTATAGGCTCATCGATTGTCCTCCTTTACATCGAGTTACTCCACAAAGATGACAGAATTATACACTTCGTTTTGCAAAAAAATCCACAAACTCACAGGAGAACAAGTAAAAAATGTTAAGTTTGGCTGCTCCGAAATATGGATACCCTCCACCAGATTCCGAAATAAAAAACTATTTTTTTAATTTTTGTGTATGTGTAAAATTTCATTTCGATAGGTCAAGTTAGTGATGAGTTATCGTCATATTATTTCTCAAGGCCTTCAAGACCGTTTGTATGGGAGGTATCAAAAGAGGCTTCCCAATATCAACTCAATTTGGTGCAGAAGTGTGTTCTATATATAAATCTTTATGTGGAAAATTTCATATCAATAGGTCAAGTTTATGGTGAGTTATTGTCATATTATTTCTCAAGGCCCATAAGACCGTTTGTATGGGAGGTACCAGAAGGGACTACCTAACCAAATTTGGTGCGGAAGTGTGTTCTATATATAGAAATCTTTATGTGCAAAATTTCATTTCGATAGGTCAAGCTTGTGGAGAGTTATCGTCATATTATTTCTCAAAGCCTATGAGACCGTTTGTGTGGAGGTACCAGTAGGACATTTCCGATCTCAACAGAATTTGGCGCAGAGGTGTGTTGTATATAGAAATCTGGATGTGTAAAATTTCATTTCGATAGGTCAAGTTTGTGGTGAGTTATAGTCATATTATTTCTCAAGGCCCATAAGGCCGTTTGTATGGGAGGTATAAGAAATGGTGGCCTAATCTAAACAATTTTTAGAAAGATGATTGCACCTATACAGAAATTATTATTTGCAAAATTTCAGTGATTGTGGACGGATATTTCCAAATAAAAAACTATTTTTTATGAGGTAGTGTCGGTTGAGGATCTCCAACACCAATTTCCCGTAGAGCTATATAGCCCATTTTCAATACCAACCATGCTAGGTTGACTACACATGTTTGTGACAAATTTCTTCCTAGCTGTTTTCATTCAGGCTCTATCTTGTTTACAACAGACGGACAGCCGGACAACATGGTTAGATCTTCTTAGAATTTTACGAGGATCAATAATATATATACTTTGTTGGGTATCCGATGATTATTTCAAGACAGAATGACATTACTAATATTCCCTCCATTGTATGGTGGGCACCAAGTTCTTGTATCTAAAGTTCTTGCATTCAACAGCTTATACTTTGTTGCACTTTTTAGCTGTGGTATTTTGCAACACGTTGACAAGTTTCCTTGGCAAACAATAAAGTGGCCTAATCTAAAAGTCAGGATCATTCACGAAGGTGAAAACCAATTAGCTTACCCATAAATATTCATTTCACTATGCAGACATAGTCTTGAGTTGGCTGTCCTTGGTGTGAAGTGTTCCAACGTGGGGCCAAAAACATGTCATGTATAAATTGAAATTTAGCGAAATGTAGTAAAAACACGGCTTTTCGTATGACCTTTCTCTTTCGATCTTAATATATTCGAAATATTCATTGTTCCTTTCACCGTACTAAAAGGCGGTACAGCAACAGCTTACAATTCCAAAGAATACACTCGTATGAATTTTAAGAGTATGTTTGCTTGTATGAAAATGAGAAATGCCTGTATATGCAAGAGTGTGTGTGAATATACATGTATATGTACTTGTACCAGCCTATAAAAGCAAATATCATTTTGCACTTCAATGTTCACTTTTTCCGCCATTGAGCAGCTGTTAAGAACGACGAAGTGTGAACTGCTTTACACACAAAGAGCGGAAAAAGGATGTCTTCCTATATTATCGACACTGTTGATTGTCTGGCTTCGTATTGTACCAATACAAATACAGACACCCACACATATTGTACACAATGTTGTGGTGGTATTGTTTGCCCAAGTATGTGTACAAGTTGGCTGCCACCACGATTTTTATTCACTGCGAAAATTAATGTATTGAATGAAATACTAGGCCTTTAACGTAGGCATGAAATGGACAAGTACGAAATTGTAGTGTTGATACGAATTTAAAATCTCCAAAATACAAGAAAATGTAAGGATTTTTTCTTAGGATGACTGTCTCCTTGTGTGAAAAATGTTCAAAAGCTCTACGAAAAAACAAACCATCTAAATGGAATATTGCGAGAAAAAGTAATATTTGAAACAGAAAGGCCATGTGAAAAATTAACCAAATTAACGACTATAGGTATTTTATCGCATAATAAAATAAAACAGATGCCAGATTTGCGAAATCCGAAGCACACTGTCATTTTTCACAGATAACTTTGCTTTTTGGCAGTTACGTGCGGTTCTTTTTTAGCCAAAACCAGATATTTCGGCCAGTTACCACAGCAGCCACGATACAAATCTAGAATTTAGACAAGTTGAATTTTATGGTCGATAGTAAGAATCGACATTGAAGTGCACAGTCGTTTGTCTTCAACAGCTGCTCTTTGTCGAATATCAAGTTTCCGTTTAAAATTATTATTATTAATATAACTGCGAGGGTATTTCATTAATTCACTGACTTCACTCGTAGTTATATGAACTGCAACACTGCTACCATAAAGCACAATATGTTAATAGCCTGTCAAATTTTGAGAGAGCTCCGTCATATAGTTTGTGCTTAACAGCTGTTCAAAACATACAACCTCGTGGATTTTATGAAAAGTGGAAGAACGTGAATTTCGAGTACTCAGTAAACATTATTTTTGAGGAAAAAACCGTTAATCAAGCCAAGGAAAAGCTTGATAAATACAGAGTTGCGCAAAACTACAGTTGTAGTATAAATGTTAAATAGCTCTTTAAATTTATTTATATTTTTTTTTGTTTAGCTCGTTTGTTTTATTTCGGTCTGTTGCTTTTACACATTGAACAGGGATTAAACCGGCTCAAGACCTCTTGCTTCTATATTTGAATAGAATACAAGTTTTTAACAAAATGGCAAAGTGACATTGATTTTCGTGGCTGCACACTACTTTTATCATGATTTCGGGTCCGTGACAACCCTCTTCAGAAAGCCTTGCTGCAATTGTTGAAAGTAAAACCGAACTCTATAAGGCCAGACTCTCCACAAACGAATGAGAACTACTGTTGTAAACCTTACTTTTCAAGTTTTCTTCACACAATTGCCCACGAAAATACAACTCACTCTTGCCAGCTCTAAAGAGACTCCACATCGAGAGCCATCAATAGATTTCTTTTACAACAACGTGTGTGTGTGTTGTAAAAAAAGTTTAGTTGACTATGTCAACTTGTGTGCCGTGCCTGTACGTATGTTTAGCTCGTTTGTTTTATTTCGGTCTGTTGCTTTTACACATTGAACAGGGATTAAACCGGCTCAAGACCTCTTGCTTCTATATTTGACTAGAATACAAGTTTTTAACAAAATGGCAAAGTGACATTGATTTTCGTGGCTGCACACTACTTTTATCATGATTTCGAGTCCGTGACAACCCTCTTCAGAAAGCCTTGCTGCAATTGTTGAAAGTAAAACTGAACTCTATAAGGCCAGGCTTTCCACAAACGAATGAGAACTACTGTTGTAAACCTTAATTTTCAAGTTTTCTTCACACAATTGCTCTAAAGAGCTGGCAAGAGTGAGTTGTATTTTCGTGGGCAATTGTGTGAAGAAAACCAAGTACCGGAACACAACGTACGGTCTACACGGACGAAAATATTTAACGTGTTGTGGATAGTGTGCAGAACAGTCCAGAAACATCATCAAGAAAACGTTCGGCACAACTGGGGCTATCGCGGAAAGAGCATGAATGTGCGCAGCCGAAAATGGCTTAAGCCAAAAATTTTCATTAAATAACAAAAAATAAAAATAATAACTAAACAATAAATAAAAAGGTTATTACACACTCAAACTACAACAGTAGTTTTGCGCCACCCTGTGCTTTGGTCGATAGAAGAGTATAAGTGCTTGAGATTGTTGATGCCATAAGCATTTCGCATTTGGCAGTGAGGTTTTGATTTTACATGATCAGTTGGGTTTAAGAAAGCTGTCTGCAAGCTGCGTGCCGCGTTTGCTCTCAATTGACCATAAACGTAATCATGTGACAAATTCATAGGTTTGTTTGGAGTTGTTTAACCATATTTTATCGAATAATAAAATAAAAAAAACGCAACAGATGCCAGATTTGCGAAATCCGAAGCACACTTTTATTTTTCACAGATAACATTGGCAATTACGTGCGGTCCTTTTTTTAGCCAAAAACCACATATTCCGGCCAGTTGCCACAGCTGCCACGATACATATCTGGAATTTAGACAAATTGAGTTTTAAGGTCGAAAGTAAGAATCGATATTGAAGTGCACAGTCGTAATCGTGTGACAACTTCATAGGTTTGTTTGGAGTTGTTTAACCATAACTCGAATGAGTTTTTGCGGCGTTTTATAACTATGGATGACACATGGATCCATTACAACACTCCGGAGACCAAGCAGCAGTCTAAACAATGGGTTTCTCCGGGTGACTTTAGGTCAATAAGGTGATGGCAACAGTTTTTTGGAATGCACGCGGGATAATCTTCACCGACTATCTTCAAAAGAAAAAACAATAAACGGCGAATATTAAAACAACTAATTGGACTGATTTAAAGAGAATTAAAAAAAACTACCTAATATGTCCAAGAAAAAAGTTATTTTTCATCAAGATAATGCACCGGTACACAGGTGTGCAGTCTCAATGGCAAAACTGCATAAATTGCGTTGCGAATTGGTACCTCATCCATAGTGAATATTGTATTTTTCCAAAATTACAAAAATGACTATTTTATGGACTTCGAAAAATTAAATTTTTTAGAAGGGATACACAAATTGACGAAACGTTGGGCTAAGATTAAACTATTGAGCTAAGAGGAGATTTTGCTGAAAAATCATTTTTTTTTTGCAAAAAGAAACTGATTTTTTTTCGAAAAGTCACGGAATTTTTGATATGCCTATGTATAAACAAATCAAAACTTTCTGAGTCGATATTGTTATGTTTAGCTTCACATTGATCATAATAAAAGTTAAGGCTGCAGGTGTGAACGGAACTTGCTAAAAGCTGAGTCTAGACGTTGGCCATGTTATATTGGCAACTGGCTTAGGAGGTAGATAACTATACAACGTTGTACAAAAATAAAAACTACAAAAATATAAAGTACAAAAATAGTCGCTTGGATTAACCGACTTTCAGTTGAAATAATCAACATTCAGTAGTATTGATGGTAAAACATTTCGAGATATCAAATAATAATTACTACAGCTGTATCACGGTTTTCACAACCAATAAAACAGTTATACCCACAAAATTGTGATTAACTATTGGTTGGTACAACTCGCGGTTATGGAAACCAAAAAATTGTGATGTACATACTGTTTTGGTACCAATGATTGGTGGTGACAACATATTAGTTCTTTGTGGTGACCAGACACTATTTACTTTGCCGTTGTGACATAAAAGAAAAAAAATGGTTAGACAGTTTAAGTTTCTTGGGTTAGAAAGGTAATACTGCTGCCATATAAATCAACGAACTATAAATAAACGAACTATAAGCGCATGGCCCAAAATGTATCAACCCTTTGGTGTCTAATTAAACTACGTGCGTCAAACAAAAACATTTGTTACTGACATTTTTATTGTTTCATTACTTAGTAGGGACATAAATACTGTTACAACATTGAACACACCCATTTCAACAGTAGAACCGAACATACCACGTAAATGTCATATGGGTTTTGAAAGCTAACCTCAAAAGCGTTAGTCTGTAACGGGATTTTTAAATTGTTTCAACTTTCATCATGGAGTGGTGAGATAATGAGAAACGTATCGCTGTAATAGCGCTTTTCAAGCGTGAAATGAAAAAAGCGATATTTTCAAAACGCCTCAAGAGATTAGCCGCATGTTCTTCTACCGATGCACAAAACTGTCTGAGAAGACTGCAGATGTAAAAGACAGCCACCGGTCCGGCCGCCCACGCTCTGTTCGAACACCGCATGTCATCGAAGCCGTTAAATCAAGAATTCACAGAAATCCGCTCTGAAAACAGAAAATCATGGCCCGTGAGATGTATATCACGCAAATGTCCATGAGTCGAATCATTAAAAAGGACTTGGGGCTTTTAAACGACGTACCGGACATAAAAAAATAGGATCGAAAAAAGCAAACGTCTTTTGGTGAAGCCCGCTGATAACTTGCACAGAAAAATTTTGTTCACCGATGAAAAAATTGTTACCGTTCAGGAACAATTAGCAAGCAAAATGATAGAGTGTATGCGCGGTCATCTAAGGAAGCATCTGAACTGATCCCAAGGGTGGAAAAGGGTAATCACCCAGCTTCATTCATGGTTTGGTGGTGTGTCTCTTACGATGGGGTCACTGACTTGCATTTCTGCGAACAAGCAGTCAAAACATCGGCCAAAGTTTATCAAGAAACCTCTTAACAATTCCCTGTTCTAAAACCAGCCATAGACTTTCCAGCAGGATTCTGCGCCGGCCCATAAGGCTAAAACGTCGCAGGCCTGGCTTCGAAACAATTTGCCAGCGTTCATTTCCTATGAAGAATGACCCTCAGGCAGTCCAGATTTGAACCCATTGCATTACAAATTGTGGACGGTTTTAGAGGAAAAGGTTTGTCACAAATGATACCCCAACATTGGATCTCTTAAGACTGATTTGGTTCGAACTGTGGTCAATTTTCCAATGGACGAGGTTCGTGCAGCTATTGACGATTGGCCAGTGCGACTTAAGGCGTGTGTAAATGCAAAAGGCGGACATTTCGAATAAGTAGATTCTTTTTGGATACAATATACATCAATAAATATATTAAAAACTATTTGGCTAAAAAACATTCAGTACTTTTTATTTTAGAGCATAAAACGTGTGTTACAGTATTTATGTCCCTACTAAGCAGTTCGGACAAATAGGAAAAGCTTTTAAAATCAACTTTATCGACCCATGTTGTGGTTCGTATGCTTTTCCGATTTTGGCTATAACTCACCTAAAACAAATAAAATCGGGATTGTAGAGTCATATTGTAAAATGTTGGAAGGGACAAAATTAATGGGGGTCGGTCATACATGTTAGCCTTCTAGGGGCGATACCGGGGCAGTTGCGGGTCTTTTTTTAAGCATTTTCCCTCTTCCCACCACCTTTGACCGCGATGAGCTGTCACTTAAATGTTCGAAGTTGTTAAAAACAAGCTTAATTTGAATTATTACGTACATTGCAGAATACAAATATTGCAAAAATTTAACTTTTATTGACATTGGCCTTTTTTAGTTTCTGCCACTCAGTTAAAACGTTAAAATATATAAAAATCTTGAAGTGACCTTTGGTCCATTTACTGAATAATATGTGCTTTTGAACAATTTTGTACACATGTACGTCTTTCCTTTACAAATGTTTTCAAATACTTTAAACATTTTAAAGCCTTACATCCCAAGAGAAAATCTTTCTTGTACATGCATAAAAAAGTCACAATATATTCATGGGATATTGTTTTGGCCCCTTGCTTTGCTGAAAAAATACGGATTTAATGCTTTCATAGGTATGTAAATGCAAAAGCTATAAACAGTAAATTCCCCCAGTGACATTTGGGAGTTTGCACTTGTTTTTATTTTATTTTTGAGTCCGCATACATACTTGATGTATATATAAAGTGTATGTGTGGCTTTAAAGAAAGGATATTCAGGGTGCAAATAAAATTTAAGTGGTGATTATCCTATTGAAGTTAACCAAAACATTTACAACTTCTTATCATATATCGGGTGATCAATCTAGAGGTATTTTTTTTTTAAATAAAAAAATACAAAAATTCAAATCAAGTCAGAAATCATTATTGGTTATTCGAAAGGACATTATATGCAATAGATCCATTGTGTGAGCTGCTCTATAGCAAGTGGCACCGTCCTGTTAAAACCAAATGTAGTTACGATTACGTTCTTCAATTTCAAGTAGCAAAAAGTCCGATATTATGGCGCTATAGCGAGCACCATTCACGGTTACGTTCCGGCCATCATCATTTTTGGGAACCTATGGACCGATGATTTCAGCAGCTCACCGGGTTTTCTCTAGGTATAATGGTATCTCTTCTGGTTCCTCTTTAGCTGTGTTTTGAAGTTTGCCGTTAAGCCAGAAATGAGACTCAGCACTTAACAAAATTTTGGTCGAAAAACGTTTCTCACTGAACGCTTACACCATTAAACAGTTGCGCAATTTGAAGACATTGTAGCGTGTACGTTTTTCCATGATGTAATGGCGAAAAATACTTAAAAGAAAGAAAATTCAAGTTTAATACAACTCACTTGTAATCTGTGAAAAATCCCTTTTAAAAGAACCCCTATAAATTTCACCCGTTACAACAACGAGGTTCCACAAACTGATATTCTAAACGATATATTCATGGTGTGTTTATTAGATCTCAATCACCTTTTTCCATATTATAATATTGCCAAAACTGCCTGCAACAATCACCACTTTTGTCTAGACTTTATGCTACTATGAAGCTGATTCGCCATCTGTGAGCAATGATTATGTTCCTACCGACTTTCACAGCAAAATAGACTTTTCAAATTAAGGTATATTTTGATTTTTCGTGACAAAACATCGAAAACGTTTTGACATCAACAAATTTCAAGTCACGTAGATAACAGATTACTACTAAACATGTGCTAAATTAGCTGTAAGCAAATAAACACCCTAGATAAAGACTTGTGAAGAGATTAAAAAAATTTCGCTTAAGGAAATCCTTTTAAAAAATTGTTGCTTGGAAGTATAAAATTATGCGGAACAAAATATGAATTTCGTGCACAGCGACAGTGTTTTTTTTTTCAATATTTATATGTCCAGGCTCTTACTTGTCGAAGGCTTCCTTACCTGCTACATCACTAACACCCGGTAGCCATATTAGAGCCGGTATTGAAATCAAAGTTTCCATTAATATATGGACGCAGGGCTGCCAATTTTGACTGATTTTCTAAAGTAAATTTCGACCCAAAGACGCTTGATGGCGTTTTTAAGTAAAAACGCATAAGTTGACTATTTTTTAAAATCCAAAGGATCTGACAATGAACTTGTGTTACCATAAAGAATTTATGCTAAAAAACAAAAGGTTAATACTAATAATTGAACTCGATTAGCATAAAAAACCAATTTATATTTTTTTTTAAAGTTAGCTTTAACTTAGTTTTGATTAATTCCAAGTAATAAATAATAAGTTGTTTAAGTGTTCTGTATAAATTTATCAGAACACTTAAACAACATAGCCTTATTACATTATCAAAAGTAATTAAGCTAGGATGAACATTTATTGCTAGATTCAGGAAAGGAAAATGAAATGTTGGTACAATCTCTTTTATTTGCTAAAAAAAAAATTCAGAGGAACTTGCCAGACAAAACAACTGTTGCTACTGATAAAGGACGAAGTCAGATTGGTCTATATAAAGCCTAAGATTATATAATAAATAAAATCACGATTATGGCTATAAGTTCGACAGTTGCTAGAAAATATCCATGTGATCCGTGTTTTAATCACAGTAAGGCGATAATTCATTGAATCTACAACCCATCGATGTATTCATCATTTCTGCTAAAATCATTGAACACTTAGCAAGGTCATGGCTAGGTTCTGATCTGCATCTGATCACCAGTTGGAAAATAATTAGGATCTCAGACTATATGACACCAAATTCAATTTAGGCTAAAACCATTAAAGTGAGCATACATGAAAATTGGGGGTCAAAAGCGCCAGAAAAACTATAAAATGGAGACGGGCCCAAGATCGCGATCGTTAAATCGCCGAGTCGTCGCATGACTTCTAACCAAATGTTCCAGACAAGAAATTAGGCTTTAAACATTGCCGCCAAGAAGGTTTTCTAAATTCAAAATCTACGTCGGCGGCAGACAATTTTCCGCAAACTAGTATGCCGGGTTAGAATCTTACTCGCAAGAAGGAGCTGCATCCCTGGAACTTTAAATCTCTTAAACGAACTGGGAGCATCAAAAAGCTCGAGGTGGAACAAACAAGAGATTGCTCAGTATCCTCGCAGGTTTCGGGGCTAGGCCGATTATATGGTCACATGGGACTCCCATTTGTGGAATTCTGTCAAATCTGTTCAGATTTCGAAGAGAAGGTATCAGTGCGACATTTTATTTTACTGCACGTAGATAAAAAAAAATTGGGTTGGGATAACAATACTCGAAGAGAATCATACTATTGTTGGGTATATGGTTGTGGTACAACAATATTATGAATCTCACAACAATAGTATAATTCAAATACAACCATACTATGATTCTCACAACCATACTATGATCTTCACAACAATAGTATGATTTACACCTTACCATACTATGATCCCCATAACTATACTATGATTCACACTCAACCATACTATGATCTCCACAACCATATTATGATCCCCACAACCATAGTATGTTTCATAAGCAACCATAGTATGATCCTCACAACCATAGTACGATTCACACGCAACCATATTATAATCCCTACAACCATAGTATGGTCACACACAATTATACTATTAGAATTGGGTAAATATTATTGGGTTAAGTTGTGTTAAGTTGTCGACAATCGATTTGAATTATGAAAATTATTTAAAACTACATTAAATTCAAAACAGTAGAAGAAATCAGTTTAAAAAACGTAAACGTTTTTATAAAAATATTTCAGTTAAACAAAGCCAAAGCAGTTTGTTTGAAAAATGTTAATTTCCATATAAAAAGTACTATTACTACATCCGTAACAATAACATTGTTCTAAAAACCATATTTAAATGAAGAAAAATTACAATCATACAGTATGATTGCCGTAATCATATTATTGTTAACATAAATCCCAAAAAACAATACTTTTGTCGCACCAACCATATTCATATTATTGCTACAACCATATTTTCATTCTTAAAATTGGCAATATTACTATTGTTTCCTTTCAGCAATTTTAATATTGAGGCAATCATACTATTGTCAAAATTAAATTTAAAAAACAATACTATGGTTGCGACAAACATACTTTTATTGCGGAGAACATATTATTACTGCCGTGACCATTTAGTAACAATATTTTTTCTTTGCGTGTGGCTAGGACTGCCAAAGTAGCGTCCCGCCTACCTAGAGTGCGAGCTCTTCGATGACTTTAAGGACATAGCACACCCGTAGGTATGGACGTACTTTACACCGCCAAAATGGCTATGTTTTTGCCCTCTATGGGACTAAAAAACGTTCAGTAACATAGATGGATATATGGAAATAAACCAAATTTCGTCATCATCTGTAATACGGGCCCATTAGGGCCTAAGAAAGGCAATTTAATCTAACGAACATCTAACAGAAAGTGGAGGTGTTGCATACACAAATTAAATCATATTTCTGAACGAATCCGCATATCTGTACTCACACAAAGCAAATATGAAATAAGCATATTTCATAACAAAATGTTAGCCAAATGCATGCATTAGGGTAAACGTTTTGTGAACACTAACTTAATGTTGGTGGTTGCACGTACTATCCATGTATTCCATCGCTACAACCGAATGCTTATTGGGTGCACGGTTATTTTCAGTAGTGTTAACTGACGGCATCGGTTAAATAGACAAAGTATACAAAAAAGGATGATTATTGGAACTGAATTTGAGCAGTTTTTTATAGTTTACGATTTTAAATATTTATTCTGTTGATTAAATTATGAGTAGGTTTTTTTTAAAACTTGGTTCTTACT
Source organism: Hydrotaea diabolus (assembly GCA_963513945.1). Lineage (NCBI taxonomy): Eukaryota > Metazoa > Arthropoda > Insecta > Diptera > Muscidae > Hydrotaea > Hydrotaea diabolus. The sequence continues at coordinate 170,264,920 of OY740719.1, forward strand.
TTCAAATCTAAGAAAGTTTGTGTGCACAAGTGGAAAAATGTTATGCATAAAATTGGTAAAGTGAGAAAAAAATCAATTTTGGTTTTAAAGTGTTAAACTATTTCTAGATAAAGCTGATTATGATATTTTGTTTAAGTGATGAAAAGTGTAACTTTAAACCTAAATATTTCTGTCTACTTGAAGGTAGAGTGACACAAAGTACCTCAAATAAATTCTTGAAGTCTTGGCCACATGTGATAAAAAATATATACTTTCATATCGGCCATATTTTGTAGGTTGAAAAGTGGAAAATTTTTTTCCATTCTGAACATTAACTTATACATTCAATTTCTTTTTGAAAATTGAATAAAAGATATCCTGATATGACTTTTGATGATCTTAACTTAAATGATATTAAAGTAATTTAATAGAAATTTTAATTATAAAACATCATTTTTAAAACCATTTATTTTTACAATTTCATTAAAAAAAGGATACGCCCAACTGAAGTTAATTGGATAATATCTTTTCACTTTTTCGAAAAAATAACGAAAAGAACACACAGATATGATGTTAAAATTTTCTACGAACGAATATTTATTCGGGTCAATCCAAACATATTCATTTAATATCGGTTTTCTCGGGTAATACAAAATATTGCCTTCTAAGTGAAGCCCTGCTCAAATGGTCGAAGAGCCATTGTGACTCTAAAAATGATAATTGTTATTTCTCACATAATGGAGGGCTAATAAAATTCTGCTTGTCTGAACATACCGCCGGTCTTAGTTGTGTTACTTATATGAGTATATTCTGAGTGTACTTTAAACATTTCAGTTTACAGCCCTTAACAACGAAATCTGTTTTGGATTAGACACAAATTATTAAATTGACGAAAATGCGTTCATATTTAGAGATAGCTCCCACATATTTGTTCAACCGATTTTACCAAAAACAATGCTCCCTCTATTTGGGTAATTACGGAGAATACGTCCGAATCTTATCTCAGTTAAAAATTCAAAATTTCTCTGTATTTGAGTTCGTTGTAAATTTTGCTTTAATTTAAGTGCCCAAATGTTCATATTGGCCATTATTCACCCTTTTGACCATTCGAGGCGTTTTTTAGACCACATAACTATGCCCTACTATGCACTAACTAACGCTATGATTTGTTAGAAATAGACTCAAAAATGTGTACTTTCTAGTCCCTTAAAGGACAACTCCTTTTCTTCTGGGCCGTTTTCGCCGATTTACAATTCCAGACAGCTTAACCTTAAGCCATCATCTTGCATTCCAGAATCAGAGATTGATTTGATTGGCCGCTATCGTGCTTTTAACAGACACATGGGAGGACAAACGGATAGATTGACATGCAATATCGTTTAAGAATTTCAAGACGTTAAAAATACATATATACTTAGTCGGGACATAAGTACTGTTACAACATTTAACACAACATCAATATTAGATCTGAACGCACCCCGTTAATGTCAAATGGGTTTTGAAAACTAACGCCAATAGCGTTAGTCTGTGACGGGATTTTAAATTGCTTCAACTTACGTCATGGAGTGGTCAGAAAATGAGAACCGTATCGCTGTAATAGCGCTTTTCAAGTGTGAAATGAAAAAGGCGATATTTTCAAAACGCTTCGGCCACTAGGGATTAGCCGCATATTCGTCTACCGATGCATAAATCTGTTTGAGGAGACTGGAGATGTAAAAGATCGCCACCGATTGGGCCGCCCACGCTCTGTTCGAACACCGCATGTCATCAAAGCCGTTAAATCAAGAATTCACAGAAATCCGCTCCAAAAACAGAAAATCATGGCCCGTGATATGAGTATCACGCTAAAGTCCATGAGTCGAATCATTAAAAAAGACTTGGGACTTAGGGCTTTCAAAAGACGTACCGGACTGCAGCTTAAAAAAATAGGATTGAAAAATGCAAACGTTTTTTTGGCGAAGCACGCTGATAACTTGCACAGAAAAAATTTTGTTAACCGATGAAAAAATGTTTACCGTTTAGGAAAAATTTAACAAGCAAAATGATAGAGTGTATGCGCGGTCATCTAAGGAAGCATCTGAACTGATCCCAAGGGTGGAAAAGGATCATCACCCAGCTTCAGCTGCGAACAAGGAGTCAAAACATCGGCCAAAGTTTACCACGAAACCGTTTTGGAAGCTGTTGTGACAATGTTAACAATTCCCTGTTCCAAAACCAGCCATGGACTTTCCAGCAGTATTCTGCGCCGGCCCATAAGGCTAAAATGTCAAAGGCCTGGCTTCTAAACAATTTACCAGCGTTCATTTCCTCTGAAGAATGGCCCTCAGGCAGTCAAGAGTTGAACCCATTGGATTACAAATGTAGAAGGTTTTAGAGGACTAGGTTTGTCACAAAATATACCCCTAACATTGGATCTCTTAGGACTGCTTTAGTTCGAGCTGCGGCCAATTTTCCAATGGACGAGGTTCGTGCAGCTATTTACGATTGGCCAATGCGACTTAAGGCGTGTTGTAGTGTGGAAGGGTCAAAATATTTCAAAGAAGTTTAGGCCAGCATTTCAGAACAACAGCACGCATTTACTCCAGCCTTATTGCTCGTCGGACGGGGGGGTTCTAGTTCCTAAGCTGCCATATTCGACACTACACTTTGAATTTGCGTGCTTTACAATAAGAAAAGTAGAAAAATTGAAGGAAGAACGGAAAAATAGAAAAGAAGGATAGAGGGATACCATATTCGGCGTATGCTGGAATGAGTCTCAAGCTGTACCTAAGGTGTTAAAGTACCAGCTGTTTTGCCCAACCAACCTGATCATAAAGTTGCGGCAGAAACTAAAATCCAACAACATAACTTTTACTTTATGATCCCACAATACACTAAGCCAAGCTTTCACCCATTATCTGTGGCTTCCAAGAGAGAGAGCTTGTATTCTAAGTTCATTAGATGAGCTCTCCGCATATAATGAGTGGGAGGGCCCAGAATTACAAGCTCCTGAAATGGTTACAGCTGCAAAAGTATGTTGGTGAAAGATTTAACTTAAGGAATGAGAGGAGTTATTTTGATTATACCCTGTAGATCGGATGCGCACAGAGAAGTCACTTACTTGTGTGTATAGGTGTCCATCGATGAAAGGCCTTTCAAGTGATGATGACTGAGTGGTAAAGGTGAGGGAGGGACGTAAGAGGTTCGCTGCCAAATAATTTGCCATTGAAGCTATTTAATTTAAAACATTTCTAATTCAAATTTTTTTTGATTTTTCTTTTTTTTTGTTATAAAAAAAACGCACACACTTTGAATTTTTTTTTAAAAAAAAATAATATAAAAAAACAAAATAAAGATTTTTTTTCACTCTTAAATTCTCTTAAATTTCCATTTCCGATTTCAACAGCAAAACATTTATAAAAAACTAAAAATAAAAATAATTAAATTATATACTGTTCCTTTTTAACTTCGCATATATACTGCTTCTTTTTAACTTCGCACGATCATTCTTTATGATATCGGTCAAGGAAAAAAAGTTTAATTAATTTTTGCACATCAAATGCCGATGGAATTTGATGTTTTCACAAAGAAAACACCGACGGGAACTGTTTTTTTTTTTGAAAGAAAAACAACGGCGGACATTTTGCTCTTCGCGGCAATATTAGCACTGATTTCACGGTTAGTATTGGTTTACAAATTCCCTTCTGTAAATGGCCAGAGCTTGGGCGCAAACAGCTGAATTCGCGCTGTCTAGAGGTGTGGGAGAAATCACTAGTCGTTAACATTTTGGAGTTAAGACTTTTTTTTAAAGAAAATTTATCTTACCGTCCGTCATGTGTTAACAACTACACTTAGAGTTCTGCATTTTTATTTGGGATAGACTAATAAGGCTTGCGCTTGTGACCGCATCCAGAGGCAGAATGTGGAATGTAAAATCCAAAGGATATCTCTGGTCCAAGATGACTTTGACGGCTATTAAAAGCTAGAAAACAAACTAGCGAACAAAAATCCCTCAGAGAGTTTTCGCTTTTGATCCCCAAAAGTTATGTAAAAACTTAATTTTATTTCGATAAAGACACCGGAGAAATTTTTAAAAATGATTTTGCAGAGTTACTAAAATTAACTCCCAATGACTTTCAGCAAGTAACGTCCTTAAGGTTCGGCCTCTGGATTAAAATGACCAATATGGCTGCCACTTAAGGCTTGTGAAGCCTTGCTTTTGCCACAAAATTAGAATCGGGTCGTAGCTTCAACTCACACAACGATGCTACTTCCAAGGCCAATATGTCTTCCCAAATAAAAAAGCGCTAACACCTACAACAAACTCTCCACAACCTAATTGCCGCAAAACACAAAACTACAAGTTTTCGTCACCCTACAAAAGAAAATTTCCGGAAACAAAAGTGACATAAACACAAATTGATATTCGATATTCGAATGATATTCGAACTCGGATCCCGGGATCCAATGTTTGAGACACATCCTGCGTGCTGTTTCCGGTTTGTGAATCGATGAGCCAAACACTGCCAATATTAAGATCTTACATACTGTGGGATACACACAAAAGTAGGTGTTGGTAAACACTATAAAAATAACTAAACATGCGAATAACCTTTCTAATCGATTCAAACGAGAAAAACAACAACAATATCAGTTTAGGAGAAAAATATTTACAAGCGCCACTACTGTGTGTAAAGGCAAAAGGCGGACATTTCGAATAAGTAGACTCTTTTTGGATACAATATACATCAATAAATATAATAAAAAATATTTGATCCAAATACATTCAGTACTTTTTATTTTACTGCATTAAACGTGTGTTACAGTATTTATGTCCCTACTAAGTATATATACGGGTATATTCGTGGGGTTTCAAAGAGAGTGACAAATTTAGAATACCATCAACTCTTCGATGAAGGGTATACAAATATTCAGCGGCATTAAGCCGTGATCCTAGTACTAATTTGAAAGAAACTTGACCTTGTTACTTAATAGAATATTGGGGAACTTAAGTAAGTAGCCATAGTTTTAAGCATTAAATAATGGTTTATACTTCATAATTTAAATGAGTTCGCCCTTAGTGTAAGACCGTTAGATTGAAAAGAACATACACTAATATGACCTTAATTCACCAGTGTTTGTGTTAGCAAATTCGATGATAAAAAGTTTCCTGTGGAGCGGCAGGACCACAAATCGGATTACACTTTAGTACGGAGGCTATAGCAAAAGATGGACTACTATGGTCGCGCATCGGTAATGGTTTAACGATTTTTTTACTTATATTCGAGGTTCCATTAGAATATGTAGATCGTCATTATTACGTCATTATTAAACAAAACGCTTGGGTAAGTGGTCTCCATTAATTTGTGTTATAATATCATATTTCAGCTTTTAAACTTTGTATTTGATAATAATATGTGTTTCATAGTTTATGTGTGTTTGCGTGTGTGTGAACCCCGATTCATTGTCCAAAATATGTATGCCTGTCAACACTTGTAAAGCGGCAGTAAAATTTCCACGATTTTCCTTAAAGCCCATGTTTGGTAAACCGAACCAAATTCACACATGATGGGAAGACACGAATTGGTTGCTTTGCTTCAATTTGTGTGACAATCCTGCACACACATACCACTAGTGTTCCCCACCTGCCATGTAAGGATGCTGCCACATGTATCTGAGCGTGTATATGTGCGTGTATGGGTGGGTGTGTGCGTTGAATATTGAGGGTGTATTTCCAACTCGACCACTAATGCCACTGTAAATTCATGTACGGTGTAAATCTCTGTTGTTATCAGTGGTCGATTGCCATTTACCGTGTACGTGCAGTGAATTTAAATTATGTGCAGCCCCGTATGTCGTATGGACTGGTGTATGTGTGCGCTCTTGTGACTGTGTCAGTGTGTGTGTACATGTACACTTACGGCTTACAACGTGCCCGTGGTTTGGTTCACACCCACTGGAGTGCACGCCAACCAACCATCGGCGGTTCTGTTGTCACTTTAAAGCAGTACATTTGATTATGATTATAATTTGATTATGGCCTGTAAAGGGACACGAATTATAAAACAGCCCAATGTTCGTGGGAGATGGGTCACTTTAATGTTCCCGAGGGATTCTAACACAGTACGCAGTTGGGTCTGGTCTCACGGCGGGCGACAAGGGCTAAACAAATTTAATGGTTTGACATAAAATCTGAATTATATTTTGAATTCTTGTTATATAAGGTTGCCCTGGGGCATTTCTGGGATTTGTGTATTAAGAGGTTTTTATTAGGAGCTACGAAAAAACCAAACTCGATCAACATTGAAGTGGGGAAAGTACAGGGGAAAATAAAAATAGATCAAAATGAGAAAATTTTAACTGTTGACATAAGACGACCACAACTCCCACTACTATGGTATTAGAACAGTCATCCTATCTGAAGGGAATTAAACACAGATCTTATATAAACGGGACTTCGACTAAACATGAAATATCGAGGTACTTTTCCAGTGGTCACTATATGAAAATATAGCCCTTTAAGGCTTTATATTATTAGAGTCATAAGTCACACATTACAGATGTGTTGAAGACCACAATGGTGTAGTACTCGTATGTCCTGACTGACTTGAGACTTTTTGGTTGTTTCGCAATGGAGAATTTTCAAATCATCACCTCCATATTTCAACAAAGAAAAAAGCTCCAATACTCCGCTGCAATAAGTTGAACTAAACAGAAGTGCGTTACTGTGACATTAGTGTAAGATTTTGCTGTGATATTAACATTTATTTATCTTATATTATTTTATTATTAAATTGTTTCGTGATGTCTAGTTTTTTAATAGTAATAAGAAATTATGACGAATGAAATGTAAAACTAATTGATTTTCAAATAAACACCCCCTGAAGAAGTTAGAAAAAAGCTAACAAAACGTTGGGAAAACATGGAATAAATTAGTTTTATTTAATTCATGAAGGAAGTCTGACCAATCAGCCCAGTCAAAAACGACATAAACAAAGAAAAAATGTTTAGTTTTTTGTTTTCATTGACCAACACTCAAAGGATTTCCCTAATTCATATGTAGTGCACTACGTTAGTGCGTGAAATGTTAGGAAGCGGGGAGAGAGAGGGGAGAGGAAGTAATATTTGTTGACATTTACCTTGCATTTCTGGACGTCGTACTTAGTGGAAATACATTTGCGGAAAATCGTTTCCACATACAGTCAGAAGGAACGAAAAATGAATTTGATCTGGTAACCGGCCAATCTACAATAAACGGGTGTGAATTCCTAGAAAGTCTCGTATTTCTGCAGAACATCCTCACTCCAGGACTAAGTTGACGGTAGTTTGATAAACACATCCCATGAATGTAACCAAAAATATTTCTTGCACTGCTTTGGAAAGCCTAAACACTACTAGAGTGCTTCTTTACACACATCGAATACATGGAACGCACAAGGAGCGTCATATTGTCCACATGCCCAAATTAACAAGAGCTTCTGATCGTTCGATATCCAAACCATCGATAGGTAAAAAGGAAGGAGTAGATTGTTGGTTAAGAGCCCATATACCACAACTCGTATAGCGCGATCCTTAAGAAAGATCGAAATAAATCGAACAAAGCTTTTATCGACACCAAAGACGATCAGCTTTGATAAAATGTTACACATGCCAGACTATATCTAAGGCCTTGGACCGTACTCTCACCAATCTAGTGGAAAGACCTTTTCCAACGCTCCGACAATAAATCCATCAGGTCTCCCGTAGAGCGATTCCTACTGAAGCCATGCTGTCGATCACTAAGCTGGTCTTTAGACTCTAGATACCTCACAAGGTGGTGGTTGATCATGCTCTCCATTACCTTGGTAAGCTCAGAGCATACACTCAGAGAAAAATTTGTTTACTACATGGTCATAGGGATAATAATATGTTCTCCGCAATAAAAGTATGTTCGTTGCAACCATAGTATTTTTTATTGAACTTAATTTTTGCAATAGTATAATTGCCGCAATATTAATATTTTTAAAATGTAAAAATAGTAATATTGCCAAATTTAAAAATGAAAATATGGCTGTACGTGGGCTGCTATATATATTTCTGCCCTATTAATAAAAAGGAAATATTTATCATCAAAAAGTGTTTTATTGGTTTTAAAAATATTCTCCAGCATGATTTATACACTTTGCATGCGCTCAAACCAACTGTCGAAGCACTTTTGTCACTTCGATTGAGACACCTCCAAAACATGGTTTTTGACCACACATTTTTTTCTTGATGTGCGGGAATAACAAGAAGTCATTGGGTGCCAAGTCAGGGCTGTACGGCGGATGACCCATCAATTCGACATTTTGGCCGGTCAAAAAGGCGCTGGTTTGAGCAGATGTGTGAGAGCTTGCATTGTCATGGTGCGCAATGATTCTCTTCTCTTGTTCGTTTTTCGAATTTCTTCGAAGACTTCAGGCAAACAAATTGTGGTGTACCACTCAGAATTGACCTCCTTCGTTGTTTAATTCGCCACATGACTAGTTTTGCCGAAGAAACAGGAGACCAGTTGCTTCAAAGTGCTTCTTCCACGAACAACTTTCGTTGGATTTGGCTCGTCTGCTAAGGCCCACACGGTCGATTGCTGTTTTGTTTCGGGCTCATACGCATAGATCCACGATTCGTCACCTGTGACATTCTTATAAACGTCTTTTGAAGCACCGCGATCGTATTTTTTTAAAATTTCTTTGCACTAATGGACACGACCCTTTTTTTTTTGCCAAATTAAAATATGGTTGAACCAATAATATTAAGATGGTTGGGCCGCCAAAGGCATTGTTTTTTTGGTTTTTATGTTGATATCATGACGGCAATCATACTGTATGATTGTAGTTTTCTTCATTTGAATATGCTTTTTAGAACAATGTTATTGTTACGGATCTAGTACAGGTACTATTTATTTGTATATGAAAATTAAAATTTTGTAAACGAATTTGCTTTGGCTTTGTTTAACTTAAATATTTTTACTAAATATGCCTACGTTTTTTAAATTGTTTTTTCTACTGTATTTTCTACTGTATGTATTTTTAAATAATTTCCTAACTCAAATCTATTGTTGACAACTTAAGCCAATTCTAATAGATAATTTTGGGGATCATAGAATAATTGTGTGGGATCATACTATCGTTTTAGGTTTCATAACCTGGTTTAGTGCGAATCATTCTATGATTGTATGTGAAACATACTATGGTTCTGAGGATCATGATGGCTGTGGATATCATAGTATGGTTAAGTGTAAATCATACTATGGTTGTGGGGATCATAGTATGGTTATGTGTGAACTATACTACCGTCGTAAGGATCACAGTTTGGTTGTAAGGATCATAGTATGTTGCATAAGTATTTGAATCATACTATTATTGTACAATGCTCTTCGAATGTTGTTTTTCCAACCATACTTATTTTCTACGTGCATGGCGATTTGCCGATAATTTGGAGGCTTATTAGTTTCACCCTATTAGGCGGTCGGCTGGACGTTCGCAACCTACCAACACGCTGGCCAGACTACCACACGGTAAGAAAGGTTGAACAAATTGCGTTATGGATGGGATAGCGTAAAGAGAACTTACATCGGGCATGTGCCGAAATACCATTCGGGCCCGGGTAATTACCAACATCGAGATCCTCAAGAAAGCATTTAACTCCATCAGTTAGAGATTATATTTAAGGCATGGAGCTATAAAGGCAAGAACTAATTTCCGGAAAACATTTTAGCCAGTATGTTAGCTTTACTAACCGGTTCAGTGAATACTGTGTCGTCTTTATCAAGAGTTGGGTGAATGAAGAACTATCCTTTGCACTTCTTACAAACAAACAAAATTTTAACTTGCCCTTGGAGAAGGAAGAATGAAAGAAAGCCCATATGTGATCATTTTAAAACAGAAAAGGCCTGATAACACAGGGTGGTTAAATTATAAGGGCCGATGTTGAATGTGAACCACATCTAAAGATAAACTTTTTACTGCATTTTATTTGATTTTTCACAATTTCAGACTAACTCAATTTGAACCATGGAAAGATACACAAGCTAGCAATGCGTTAAAGTTAGACACCAGTGGATGATCAATTTTCAAAGAAAATCATCTTCAGTGATAAGGCACATTTTCATCTCAGTGGATTCGGCAATAAGCAGAATTGCCGCATTTGGGCGAATGATAATCCAAGAGTGGTTGTCGAAAAACAATGCACCCACAAAAAGTGTTTGGTGCGGTTTATGGGCTGGCGGCATCATTGAGCTGTATTTTTTTTCAACATGAGGCCGGTCAGGCAGTTAAAGTGAGTGGTGTTCGCTATCGTGAGATGATAACTAACTTTTTATGGCCCGAATCGGAAGATATGGATGTGGACGATATGTGGACGATTATGTGGCACTTGTCACACAGCTAACGAACCAATGGCTCTTTGCGCGACAAATTTAATTTCCGTGTTATCTCACGATGTGGCGATTTTAATTGGCCGCCAGGATCATGTGATTTGACACCGTCGGACTTGTTTCTTTGGGGTTATTTGAAAGAAAATGTGTACTTGGCCAATATTCCACTTGGCCAATATTCCATACATAAGTGAAACACACCAATATTATCATAATAAAAACAAATGACAGTAATTTCCTAAATAATTTGTGCTTTATTAAAAATTAACATCGGCCCTTAAAATTTAACCATCCTTTACTTAAAGTGAATATAGAACAAAAGTACACAATACCTTTAAAACTAGCTGCAAAAAATGTACTCAGCCTAAAATCCTTACTGCCACATATTGCACTAATAAAAATCCTAACTGCCTATATTCCACTAATTTATCAATTCTTCTACAAAGCTTTGGCTGAAACTGACTAAGATTTTATAGAAATTATTAAGTGTAGAAACTTTTTTAAATATTTATTTTTAAAAAAATGAATAATTATAAATTTTGAACTGCAAAAACAAGACAAGTCACTTGATTTTAAACATAAACAATAAAACTTTTCATTTTTTATAAAGAAAAAATTGAAATAAAATGAATAAATTTTTACCAGTTATTTTAAATTTTAGGTGCGACTTTCTTACCATTAAAGTTTTGTAGCTTATCTTCACGCAGAAAAAAAATGGTTGGGGTAACAATATTCGAAGAACATCATACTATTGTTGGTTATATGGTTGTGGCACAACAATATTATGATCATTACAACAAGAGTATGATCCACACACAACCATACTATGATCCCCATATCAATATTATGGTCCTCACAACAATATAATTATCACACACAACCATAATATGATCCCCATAACCATAGTATGATTCACACTCAAAAATACAATGATCTCCATAACCATATTATTATCCTCACAACCATAGTATGTTGCACATACAACCATAGTATGATCCTTAGAACCATAATATGACTTACACACAACCATGATATGATCCCCAATTTTTTTTGTAAAGATTGGGTTAAGTTGTTATTCAACAAAAGAGATTTTTATTAAATATGCTATGTAAAAATAATAGCTTGGAAATAATGATTAGAAATCCTAATGATTAGCAATTGGATTAGAAATTTTAATTGTGCTGAAAAATTGATTAATTATGATTAGTTAGCCATTTTAGACGATTACTAATTGATTTGATTAGAAATAATCAAAAATGTAATCAAAATTAGTGACGATTAGCATTTGTAATCGAATCTAATCAAAACTAATCCAAAAAATAATTGATTAGATTTCTTGATTATTTTTGATTAGATTTGATTAGATCAACTATTTTTAACTATTTTTGTGAAAAGAAAATATTTATTTATCACATTTGTTGCTATATTTATATAATATAACAGTTTTTGAATATTGCATAAAATTGCATACGGTGCACCCTGTTATTTAAATAAACACTAGACACAGCTGGTTCACTTTGTTGTTGTGTTATTATTAATGTTAACTTTCAACGTGTTTTGTGGAAGTACAAGTATAATTTCTTTGTGTACTTAATATTGAAAGTGAAATCTTCGTCGTAATGGATCAAATTGTTTTCGAAGACGAAGACTTTTCCGCAGACGATGATGTATGTGATCCAAATTATGTACCGACGAAGGTGATCCGGAACATAGTTTCGGAGAGCGAGCCGGCAGTGAGTGCTAAAAGAATGCGTAGCACCAGAAGTTCGCCCAAATTAATTTTCAACCCTGAATTTTATGTGGCAATGGTTATGTATGTAAGTTTTACCCATTATATTCCATTAGGTTTGGTGTATATGGTGTCACAAATTAATAAAAGGCACAGGTGAAGTTACCTCCAACTTCATCTCTCATTTAAAAGTTCGGCACAGCGAGTTGCACAAAAAGTATATGAGGATGAAAGCAGGTCCTTCCGATGGAAGCACGTAAAATAGTTGATCTAATCAAAAATAATCAAGAAATCTAATCAATTATTTTTTGGATTAGTTTTGATTAGATTCGATTACAAATGCTAATCGTCACTAATTGTGATTACATTTTTGATTATTTCTAATCAAATCAATTAGTAATCTGAAATTTGTATCAAAATTCAATTCTAATGATTAGATTATTTTATTTCTCTAATCGTAATGATTTCTAATTCTAATCGAAATTCATAAAACTCTTTATAAAGGGAGTGATTTATTTAACAGTAGAAACAATTCATTTATTAAAAATATTTCAGTTATACTAATCCGTAGTTTGTTTTAAAAAAATTTAATTTATAAATATAAACTACTATTATTGCGTAAGATTCGTAAAAATAACATTTTCAAATTAAAAATAAATTACGATTTTGCCTGTATGATTGCCGTTATCATGTTATTGTTAACATAAAACCCGTGAAACAATACTTTTGTCCCACCAACCATATTCATATTGTTGCCACAACCATATTTTCATTTTGTAATTTGGCAACAATGCTTTTGTTACATTTCAACAATTTTAATATTGCCGCAATCATACTTTTGTCAAAATTAAATTCATTCAAATTCAAAAACAATACTAAGGTTGCGACAACCATACATTAATTGCAGAGAACATACTATTGTTGTCGTGACCATATAGTAACCATATTTTTCTCTGCATGTTGTTTTTAAAATACGCCCTTCAAATATCGTAATTATTGCCTGCGATTCACTTTGATGTAATATTTGAAAATTAACCCAGAGAATAGATTCGTTGCCCCAACCGAGTTTTTTTTGCCAACCGAATGATTAAGGGTAACATGCACTTCGAGTATTCCGTCAGTACAACTCATTGTTAGTAGGTGCGCTTTAATTTTCAGTAAATGGAACTGTAGTATCAGTGTAACATACTAACTATCCGAATATTCAGAAGATAATTTTTTTATCTAAACATAGCACACTTGTTCAATGTATAAAATTTAAAGTTTAGTCAGACGCAAAAAGAAAGGATTGCTAAAACAATTGAAGTACTTAATGTGCTAGTAGGGATGGCTCATTACAAGGAAAGAGCGGAAAACATGATTGAAAATTTTTACTAGGAAATGTTAATAGATTGGTTTAAAGGCAGTAATAATCGAATTTTTTTTTAACTTCCATTAAACAACCTGTTTTCGGCTTTGATGAAGTTTATGTTATAATCCCTAATAATTGGTTACAACAAAAAAATGTTTGCACACCTATTCGTTCCCACAACCACCAGTTATGGCAACTAAATAACTTATTTCGCATTTCATTGGTATGACTGACCAATAAGTGGTAATTACGTTAGGATGATTATACTTTATTTATCGTCTTGTGTTATTTTGAACCAAATATCCATTACGATTATTTACATTTGGTGATTGGAACTAAAATTCCTTTATTGCAGTCGAATCATTGCCAATTCCAACTAATTTTTTATTCTGTGTGTACCATCTCATCTCCATTCGTCTCTCAATACGTAGCTGCACGTCTTTCAGATTACACCCTAAATGTGTACTGACGTTGCCGTAGGATGACTTGTACTCGTACTCATTTTCGATATTCGATTGGTGTCTCATATCTGTGCGAGAAGGCAGGCGATTGTGCTCGCAAAGACAAAATCAACAAATTGCAGACAGTGTTCCAGCCAGACATTCCATTTTGTAGATTTAAGCTTATCTGGGTTTAGTTATCTTGCACTTTGCCAACAACTCTCCTCTCAACCTCAGCGCCCTGGGATTGGGGCTGCTAGAGAGTTTAGCAATGCCACAAAGATAGATGCCATATCTGATGGACTAGGAAAACACAAATATGCTCACATAATTTCGTTCGGTACATATCTGCGAAAATATTGCACAAACTTCATCTGTTCTGATGAATTTTCTTGTCGGCACTTTGGAAAGTGTGCAGACGAGTATTTGCAATACATCAGGATGTCTGCATAATGAGGTGAGGAGGTTAGAGTATGTCTGTGGTTTTCCATTAAAGGTAGTCTATCAGACCACCTCAAATATATCACACTCGGTCTACCAACGTGTCAAGGTTCGCAGATTGTTTGCGATTTTTTGGGAGGGAAGAGGATGTTAAATACAAGTTGAACTTGTCGATTAAAGTTGTAGCTTGCGCCGCATGCATCATTTTATACATCGGGGAATGTGGCACCGGAGACAGACTATGCACACTTGCTACTTTTTTTGTTATCGTTATCTTTAGCTGGTGGAAATGCGTAGTCCAAAAGAGAAATGAATTCGCTTCGTTGTTATGTGGTTTTCCCTTGGGCTAATTTCAAAGATTACTACTGTAGGATTCGGAAAGACTTGTGTGACAAATGTGTGTTTTGAAACCAGTTTAACTCATGTGCAATGTATATCGGTTAAGCGGTGTTTCCTAATGTTATACCAGACGACATATATGAGTGAACGAGGTTTTGGTTGTTTTAATGAAAACTTAAGAGAGAATAAATCTATATGTGAGGCGCAAAATAGAAAGGGACCTAAGGTTAAAAACCAGTTTTGTTCAGGAGAGCCATTTTAAAGATAAGGCCCCTTTCTATTTGCGCTTAGAATCGTCGACTTCACTTTCATAAAACGCGCATATCTCTGGGAGGGAACACTTTTGGGCATGGGATCGGTCTCATTCGATGCTCAGATGTTGTCCACATCAAAAAAAAAAAAAGTGAAAAGTTGATGAAAAGTTTTGTTCAGGAGAGCCATTTTAAAGATAAGGCCCCTTTCTATTTGCGCTTAGAATCGTCGACTTCACTTTCATAAAACGCGCATATCTCTGGGAGGGAACACTTTTGGGGCATGGGATCGGTCTCATTCGATGCTCAGATGTTGTCCACATCAAAAAAAAAGTGAAAAGTTTTGTTCAGGAGAGCCATTTTAAAGATTAGGTCCCTTTCCTTTTGCGCTTAGAATCGTCGACTTCACTTTCATAAAACGCGCATATCTCTGGGAGGAAACACTTTTGGGGCATGGGATCGGTATCATTCGATGCTCAGATGTTGTCCACATCAAAAAAAAAGTGAAAAGTTTTGTTCAGGAGAGCCATTTTAAAGATTAGGTCCCTTTCCTTTTGCGCTTAGAATCGTCGACTTCACTTTCATAAAACGCGCATATCTCTGGGAGGAAACACTTTTGGGGCATGGGATCGATGCTCAGGTGTTGTCCACATCAAAAAAAGAAAAAAAATGAAAATTGATTTTTTTTCCCTTAGGTCCCTTTCTCTCTGCGCTGTCACATATAGAGATAAGAGAATAAATCTATATGTGACGAGCAAAATAGAAAGGGGCCTAAGGTTAAAAACCAGTTTTGTTCAGGAGAGCCATTTTAAAGATTAAGTCCCATTATAATTGCTATTAGAATCGTCGGTCTCATTCGATGCTCAGATGTTATCCACATCACAAAAAGTGAAAAGTTGATGAAAAGTTTTGTCCAGGATAGCCATTTTAAAGATTAGGTTCCTTTCTATTTGCGCTTAGTATCGTTGGCTTCACTTTCATAAAACGCGCATATCTCTGGGAGGGAACACTTTTTGGGTATGGGATCGGTCTCATTCGATGCTCAGACACCAAAAAAAATGAAAATTGATTTTTTTTACCCTAAGGTCCCTTTCTTTATGCGCTGTCACATATGCAACATCAGCGAGGAAAACCGCTCCACATCAGCTAGACGAGTAAATCTTAATTTTGGATCTCAACATCCTCATAATAAGAACGCTTAGAGAAACCCCACAAGAAGTTGTCCTCTTACCTCTCCTCTGAAAATATCTTTAAACAATAGTCTTCTAGAGGTTGAACATGGTGCAAAGTCGTGGCACACGCAAATGGCCAATGCAAAACAGACAAAATATTCACCAATCTGCAGATATGTGATTTAAACATTGGTCAGCAGACATTTCATATAGTCATCAGAGAACGGTCTGGGAGTGAACCTCGATAAAACCAAACCTAGACTCTTCTCTAGGAATTGATTACGGAAAATAAGTCCCTAATATTTAGCGGTAAGAGAATTTCTCCCTTAGATGGTTGGTTGTTGGTTGGAAATAGAGGAAGAAGTAAAAAGAAGGATCCATACCATAAGATTGTTGGTCGATAGTTTGTTAACATTCTGTCATTAAACACTTTGTTTATCTACAAAACTTTTCATACCCGTTTAACAAATCCTCCTTATGTGCCCTAAAGTTGTGACGGTGACCGAAAGATGGTGATCTTACGTCCTCCTCGGATGTTTTGAATATCTTTGATCCCACCCCTACAATGCGGAAGAGATGTGCATTGAGAGGGGAGTGATCCTTACGAACGCCTTTCAACTTGTAAGCGGATTTGCGGTTAATTTAATATGAGGGACCCATCTGCCTTTTACTATCAGCATTGGATTTCCATTTAGGGTAGGAAACTAGACTAATCGGTGGCTGGATATTTATCGAGGGCAGAGTTGTGTAAAAGTCTTCAAAAAGTCCCAAATAGATGGCCTTGGACGGAAAGATAGGTTTAGGAATCTACTCTAAAAATATTGACCTATATCCATTTTTTATACTACTAAATTAATTTAGCGTTTTGCATACGAGGGGTGCTATACTTATAATTTTCTCGCCTAATAATGAAAATGATAATATTTACCATCAAAAATGTTTGTTTTTCAAAGTATTCTCCAGCATGACTTATACACTTTTGCATGCGTTCAAACCAATTGTCGAAGCACTTTTTCCACTCCGATTGAGACACCTCCAAAACTTGGTTTTTGAGCGCTTCAACAGCATCTTCTGGCGACGAAAATCATTGACCACGCATTTTTTTTTTTTTGATGTGCGGGAATAAAAATAAGTCATTGGGTGCCAAGTCAGGGCTGTAAGGCAGATGACCTATCAATTCGGCGTTTTGGCAGGTCAAAAAGGCGCTGGTTTGAGCCGACGTGTGATAGATCGCACAATGATTCGTCTTCTCTTGTTCGTTTTTCGAATTTCTCCGAAGACATCAGGCAAACAAATTGTGGGTACCACTCAGAATTTACCGTCATACTTTGTTCAAGCGGAGCAGTCACCACATAACCAGTTTTGCCGAAGAAACAAGCGACCATTTGCTTCGAAGTGCTTCTTGCACGAACAGCTTTCGTTGGATTTGGCTCGCCTTCGAAGACCCACACGGTCGATTGCAGGTTTGTTTCGATCTCATACGCATAGATCCATAATTCGTCACCTGTGACGATTATATTAACGTATTTTGAAGCACCGCGGTCGTATTTTTCAAAATTTCTTTTCACCAATCGAAACGAGCCTTTTTTTAAGCGATTGTCAAATTGCGCGGGAAACAACGAGAACAAACCTTTTAGCCAGGTGTTCATACAATAACGAATTTATGCTGGTGGAGGAAATACCCAAGGATGCCTCTACCTCACGGTATGTCACATGACGATCTTACATTACCAGTTCACGTACGGCATCAATGATCTCTGGCACAATGGCCGTTTTTGGACGACCTTCGCGACATTCGTCTTTGAGCGAGCGTCGGCCACGATTGAATTCATTAAACCAGTTTTTCACGGTGCTATAGGATGGTACTCTCATCGCCATACAAAGATTAAAGTTCATCCATGCACTCTTGTCGTGGTAATCCACGTCAAAAGTAGTGAAAAATAATCGCACGAAAATGTTCACGAGTTAACTCCATTTTTTTGCCAAATTGATTTTATTCAAGTCGTTGTAAACAACACAAATGATGGTCGTACGTCAAAACGTTCTGAGTACGTTTATGCTAAATAATTTCAAACTTTCCAATGGAAATGTCGGATGGCGGCAGGCAACACTTAGTGTCGATCTTTCAGTATCAAAACATTAGTCGAAGTCAACATTTTCATAACTGTAAAGCTCACTTAAGAGAAACGTTCAGAAATCATTAAAAATTTCTACCAAAATTCGTAGTCGGTTGTGGCAACTTTAAGAGCGCTTACTGCAATTTTCGGCCGCAATAATCGTCTCTTCCAGCAGGCTGTGCAGGCTACAGTTGATAAATTTTTATCCAAATTTGTACTTTTGGATGTTCCGGCGTTAAAGTGACGCCGTACCACGCGAAACTGTACGGTCGCCCTCGTACAGTAACTAGCCTAACATAAAAAGAACATTTTTTTTGGAATTATTAATTATTTTTTTTCAACATAATCTTCTTCAAACTCAATACACTTCATCAAACGTTTTTCAAGTTTTTAATTCCATCCGAAAAATAAGATTTCTCAAGACCTTCAAAATATGCCTCAGTTTCAGCAATAACCTCGCTATTGGTCGAAAAATTTTTGCCACCGAGAATTTTTTTTTTTAAATTTGGAAACAAGAAATAGTCAGAAGGAGCTAAATCTGGACTATATGGTGGATGCGGAGCAATTTCAAATCATAATTCGGCCAGTTTTTGTTGAGTTAAAAATGCAGTGTGTGAAGGAGCGCTATCTTGATGAAAAATAACTTTTTTTCTAAATGCGGTCGTTTTATCTTGATTTCTTCACTCAACCGATCCAATAATGCACAATTATATTCACTATTTATAGTTTTTCCTTTGTCAAGATAATCAATAAATATTATACCCCTTGCATCCCAAAATACTGTGGCCATTACTTTTCCTGCTGACTTAACAGTTTTCGCCTTCTTGGGACCACTTTTACCAGCTTCTATCCATTGTTTTGACTGTTCTTTGCATTCTGGGATGTAGTGATGGATCCATGTTTCATCAACAGTTATGAATCGGCGCAAGAACTCTATTGGATTACGCTGATAAATCGCTAAAAGCTCCTCGGAATTGGTCCAACGGACGATTTTTTGGGGCAAAGTCAACAAACGCGACACACATCTTGCGGATATCTTTTTCATGTGGAGTTCATTATGTAAAATACTCCAAACTTGTTTTTCGTGTATTTTAACATTATCAGCAAGTTCTCTGAGCTTTATTCGTCTATCACTAGTCGCTTAATTAAATATTTTTCTAATGTTTTCAATAGTAGTAGCAGTTTTCGGCCTTTCAGAGCGTTGTTCATCTTCCGTACTTGAACGACACATTTTAAATTATTGAACCCAGGATTTCACGGCGGAGTATGATGGTGCATCATCACCATGAACAGAATCCAATTCATCTTTAATTAATTGTGGCGTATAACCTTTCATATAAAAGTGTTTAATTACCGCACGATACTCTTTATTTTCCATTTTTCAAAAATTATAAAACTTGTTTACTTCAATCACCTGTAACAAAGAAAATAATCATTAAATATTTCGGAAATTTTGACAGATGGCTTATAAAAGATTGCTTTTAAAAAACAAAAAAAAAGTTGCTAGTAAAACAGAAAATGTGCCAGGCCAGATAGTTTTGCGGTCGCCCTCGTAAGTGTATCCGTTTAAAATGAGCCAAATCAGTTGTTTTTACGCAATTCTCAGGAATTGTCCATCTCTCAACCCAAACTGTGGCGTATTTTGCGAAAAGATCCTGGCCACTTGATCATTTAAAACGCCGGAACTTCTCCGATTGGGCTCTGGCAAAGTTTCACGAAAACCTAGAATTTCATCGAAAAATTTTCTTTTGCAATGAAGCTCATTTCTAGCCAAGTGGTTTTGTCATTAAACAAAGTATGCGTTATTGGACAGCAACAAATCCACATATGCCTCGTAAGACACAATTGAGTCCACAAAAAAATAACCCGTATTGTGCTTTTCAAATTGAAGGTGTGATTGAGCCATATTTTATGTTACCGTCAATGGAGAGCGCTATCGTGCCATGTTAGAAAATTATTTTTGGCCAGAATGAGCTTGACATTGCCGATATATGGTAACAACAAGACACTGCCACTTGTCAAACAGCAAGCGTTACAATCGATTTACTGAAAGTCAAATTCGGAGAACGTGTTATCTCGAGAAATGGTCCGGTCGAACGACCACCTCGTTTGTGCGATTTTACGCCATTGGATTTCTTTTTATGGGGCCACATCAAGTCGTTGGTATATGCCAACAAGCCAACAAGTTAAGGTGGGCTCAGAAACAACATCCAACCCGAAATTGCAAACGTTCCGGTCGAAATGTGTGCAAGAGTGGTGGAAAATTGGGTCAAAAGAATATATCGCTGTACTTGTACAGGCTCGTGGTGGTCATATGACCGAAATCAATCTTAAAATGTAAAATTTGCACTACACCTGGAATAAATTTGAACTATACATCTTTAATATTCTGTGTGTTATTAATATATAAAATTTTGATGTCCTTAATGGAAAACCTTGTAGAAGTATGGACGATTGTGGAAGTTGCTTAGCGACAGAGACAAAATTTAATGGTAGCTATCGGACCGAATAAAGACTCTGATAGTTGGGCTACGCTGACATCTCCCTAATCTGTATTCAGGCACATCGCTCCGAACAAATACTTTGATAGTCGGGCTACGCTGAAATCTCTCTAATCTGTATACATGCTCATAGCCCCTTATTAGAAAAGATCGGGACATGCCTACAGTGGACTTGAAGTAAAACTATTAGTCTCGACATTACAAACTAAAACATTGCATAAGAAAATAACCATGCTGAAACCCTCATCGGGAAAAGACAAATTGTTTATCGACTTTCCGAGTACATTATTTTATTATCCAACAATGGCCTACGAGTACTAGAAATAAAAACAAACCTAAAAAAATTGACGCAAATCGGTTCAGATTTAGATATTTCACCCACACACATATGTTCATCCGATTTTGTGTCTTTAGCTCTAGAAGCCACATATTGTATCCAATATTAATGACATTATGTACAAGTAACTTCGCGGGCCATGAACGTACGGACCTTGTTGAAATTGGTTCAGATTAAGTTATGGTTTCTCCATATAAGTATGTATGTTAAACCGATTTTACCTAAACAAAGATTTTCTCTCTCTTGGTAAATTTTGAGCCCGTCTAGGGCGGTCCAAACATCTTTTGTTTAGTTGACTTTTCGGAACATTCTGAAGTGTAAAGTATAAAATTTCGTCCACGTCCGACTATTGCTATTCTCACTAGTTTTTTTTTAATAATAATTTTAAAGTTTAAAGCTGAAATACCCTACAAAGCAGCAAGAACAAGTTTTTTATTTCATCTCTCTTAAAGATTTCATTTGAAGTAGGTGCAAACGCTTACAAATCTCAACAGTGTCCTGTTACTAGGACACACAACGTGTGACATTTTAAACTGCATGAGAACTTCCCTTGGCCACACACTACTCCCTGCAAAGGAGTTGGTAAAATCTTTTTATTTCATTGCACGTTGTTCTTTTTCTGTTTGTTTTAAGGCAGCTCTCAATGCAAGCAGGGGGAAATGCCACTTGTAGTCTAAGTTAAAAGGCATTCGAATTCCTGGGCAGCAGTTTTAATAGTAACGTCGAGCATGAGAACTGCTTTCTTTGTCCAGGGAAACATTTGAGTTTTTCATGGCAGAAAAATAAGAAAAGCTTAAAGAATACCCAATCATTTGAAGACGAAGTGTAGACAACTTTTCTGGTCTCGTGCTAAAGAACAGTAAACATCTTGTAGTGAGAACAGCAGAAATGTAATACATGTTTTCACGAATTTATTTTGCTTGATGTGTGAAGTTAATGCTTTTTATTGAGTACGATATTAGGTTGTAAAATAATAAGCGAGGTTTTGGGTACCATAAAAACTAAAATATATTTTTGTATATTAACAAAATGCGACAGTATAAGAATACGCCATTTATCGTCACAAGCGCCAACTGCACTGTAAAAAAAATTAAATTACCGGAATACCACACGATTGCATACTAAGGGTGGTTAAATTTTTAGGGCCGATGTTTGAAGAATTATTGTAATTTCTTTTTATCTTGATTATATTGATATGGTTCAATTATGTATGGAAAAAAATATTGGCCAAATGGCCGGCACGACCTCGGCGGCACACCTCCATCCGATGGTCCAAATTTTCGATTAGCTGAGGAATAATTGAGGTTCTATGCCGTTAAGTCCAACGTTGTCAAGTCACATGATATTGGCGGCCAATTAACATCAACACGACGTGAGATAACACGACCATTGAATTTGTCGCGCAAATGAGCCATTGTTTCGTTAGCACCAACCTGTTGAAACCACATATCGTTCACATCCATATCTTCCAATTCGGGCCATAAAAAGTTCTTTATCATCTCACGATAGCGGACACTATTCACAGTAACTGCCTGACCGTCCTCATTTTGGAGAAAATACGGCCCGATGATGCCGCCAGCCCCTTAACCGCATCAAACAGTCACTCTTTGTGGGTGCATTGTTTTATCAAGAACCACTCTTGGATTATCATTAACCCAAATGCAGCAATTCTGCTTATTGACGAATCCACTGAGGTGAAAATGTGCCTCATCGTTGATGATGATTTTCTTCGAAAATTGATCCTCCAATTTTTCCTGTAGCCTGAATAACTTTAACGCGCTGCTCGCTTGTGTGTCTTCATGGTTTAAACTAATTAAGTCTAAAATTAAATAATATCAAATGAAATGCAGAAAAAAACTTGACGTTTTTGTGTGGTTCACATTCAACATCGGCCTTTAAAATTTAACTACCCTTCACTTAATTACGAAATCCGTTTTCTACAAACATGGTACTGAAAAGCATTAAAATATCAATACGAATCTAAATATACAATTTAATTTATATCAAACGCAAAACAAACTCTCTTCAACTAATTATGCAAAAAAGAAAATAAATTTGATAAATTATAGCAAGGTAAAAATATTAAAAAAGGTTCAGTCTGTTGATCCGACTTATACTCGGATGTACCTTTACCCATATATAAGTATGAATTTTAAATTTTCCTTGATTCCGTCCTCCGTTGCCCGAAAGTACCGATTTTATTGAAATCTCGTCAACGATCGTTTGACGAGATTTATGGGGCGTGGCATCCAATTTTTGCTTATGCGAGTACAAAGATGAAAAAACATATTGCAGAATACAAAATACAAGAGAAATATATGCATTAGTTAAAATTGTTTGTATCTCATAAGGGGGTACTTTTTGTGGGGGTACAAAAAGAGGCATAGCAGACCACCTTATAATCTATTAAACTACTCCATCCGTATTTATCTACTTATAATTACTAATTTTTAGCAGAATATTGTAAATAATATTACAATTATTATGCAAATACCAAAAGTGGGCGGGATGGTCAATTGCACTGGAGGTATCAGATTATTTTCGTACGCGTACATACAGCCGTTATAAAAATATCATGAATTTCCATCATTTAGAGACAAGTTATATAAGTTCTTATCATTACTAAAACAGGCTACCCAATGCACGTGGCTAGGAATGCTATTATTTGTCACCAAGTTAATCTTAAAAATCTGTTCTTTAGTATTGATTATTAGATCGTATGAATAGCATTCAAGATATTACACGAAAACTAAAAGAGTACAGAATAGTGCTTGGGAGGTACCCGAATGGGGAGTATCAACCACTTTTTTCGTATGCGAGTACAAATTTGTTATTAATGTATTGCAGTGTTCAAAATTTAAGCGAAGTTCATGCACTAGCTTACAGATTTTGCGAGTTCAAATCATTAGAGGAACAGGGTCAATTGTGTGAGAGGTACCAGAAGGGTCGTTGCTAGAAGTCCAATTCTTTGTCGACAACATAACCTTATACAGGGTTTTCGATTAGGGACATAACAATTTTATAGATTTCAAGTTTATTACTCGTACAGGTGTAGTGAAAATGTTACATTTTAAGAAAGTCATATGACCACCACATTCCACATTGGAAATTTGAAGAAATGGCTGCTGTTTGTATTGCTCGACCCCAAACTGGGAGGTTTACTTGTGTGGGTATATATCATGATTTCGACCCATCAGCAATAGTTGTCCCATATGCAAACTAACGCTACAAACCGAATTTCGTTGAACTCTACGTTACTGTTGTTAGGGGTTAAATTATAATTTCTCCCAAACAAAATAATGTGCAACGTTTTACTCCTACCATGATCGTTTGATATCAAAGCCTCACACTTTGATTATAAGAATAGGTCTTCAGACGGACATTTCAGTCTATAGCACTTGTTTCTAGGATGTTTGACATACATATAACAAACATCGGCACATACTCATAATATCCCCAGTAACAAAGTGTAGAGAGGATATAAAAAAAAAATTGGACAAGGCTGAAACAAAAGGCGAAAAATAAGATTTTAAATGACGACCAAAATGTCGTGTGGACCACACAAGCAAAACGTGTCAAATTATAAGCTTCATGCCTTTTCATATCAAAAACGGAATTACACTTCGAGTGTTAATTTTTAAATATCCTCTTAGCAATCCTTAAAGCGGTAAATAATCTTTCCTAACTACTCTTTTCTCCATTGATTTGCAGAGTCTTTCAATTCGAATTCATTTGAATATTCGTCGAACTTCCGGTATAGGCCTAATCTGTTGCCACATCTTAACTTGTCACACTTTGATGCCATGCAAGCGGTAGGGGTATTTGTGTGTATACTCTTTGGCAGTATTTGCTTTCAACCTGCAATACCTACCGTTTGGTCCTTTAGACTTGAGGAGTCAATTAGAAAAATTCCTCCCACAGAGGAGGCAAAAATATGCTGAAAAATTAAAATGTAAATTTATGCCAAAAAGTTCAACAATAAACCACTCGACGGTTGGGTGGTCGTGCTTATTATTTGTCAGTTGGCCTGCAGTTTGTTTTGCTCTCGGTCGGTCGGTTGGTCCTGTGCTGGTGGTTGTTGTAACCCAGATAAGAAAAACAATTTGGACAAATCCGACAATGGCTTTGTTGTGCAACGAAAAAGTGTCTTATTGTTTTATGTCAAACCGTAGAACACGAAATATTGCCATAAGCAACGTCTGCGGCAAAAGCATAATAACAGGGATTAGATACGAAGGCGGTGTAAAAATTACCCTTCGGTATCTCTTAATGCCAAAATGAAATCAGATTGCATTCGCTTAAATTTTCTAGTGTCCCAATTCTCCAAGCGACTGATTAAGGGATCCCTCGTATTCCTCACACAATGCACTAGATTCGTAGAAAAACAGATTGAAATTCACTGTTGTTCTGGGTAACCAATGTCTGGCCACTTGCAACCAGTTCGGGCGGACAGACAGCATTCGCATGGCCAAAGTGGCTTGGAGTGCAACAGCAAGCAATTGTATCCCAATTTATGGTTTAATATAACCCTACCATTTTTGGCCATAACTTTCCAACGCTAAGAGTTGGCCAATTGTGACAAACGAAATCGGAACCGGAATTCCAGCATATTTATACGAGTTATTGTTATTTCTTTGTGCATGTTTCTGCATGGCTACCATCTTTAGATTTGTAACTCACAGTCGATGATTGCAAACAGAATTGCAAAGGGGGGTTACGTTGAGCTTTAATTATGAAAATTAAAACTTGAAGATAAACAGCTGGAAAATATTCGTAGACAAATATAAAATTGATTAACTCTAAGCTGGAAATTAATTATTCGATACTTAGCTGGGCACTTAGTAAAGGGGTAAAATAAACTTTAAGCCGTTGCGAAATTAAAGAAAAACGCTTTGGAAAATACAGAAGCAGTGGAAGGACTGTTTATTACAACAAAATGTTAGCTCCTGAATCAGATTATTTGTTAAGAAAACCATCTCATAAATACTAGCTCCAGTTAGCTTGGGCTATACGAGGGTTCCTATATATATTTCAGGCCTAGGCAACACTAAGTGTTGCTTGGCGCCATCTGACATTATCATTGGAAAGTTTGACATTTTTTAGCATAGACGTACTCAGAACGTTTTGACGTACGACCATCATTTGTGTGGTTTACAGTGATAATTTTTCACAACTTTCGACCTGGACTATCAGGACAAGAGTGCATCGATCATCTTTAATCTTTGTATGGCGATGAAGCACCATCCTATAGCACTGTGAAAATTTGATTTAATGAATTCAATCGTGGCCGACGCTCGCTCAAAGACGAAGGTCGTGGAGGTCATCCATCCGTTGTGCCAGAGAACATTGATGCCGTGCGTGATCTAATAATGAACACCTGGCCGTGAAAAGGTTTGTTTTCGTTGGATCCCGCACAATTTGACAATCGCTCAAAAAAAGCTCGTGTCGATTGGTGCAAAGAAATTTTTAAAAACTACGATCGCGCTGCTTTATAATACGTTTATAAGATCGTCACAAGTGACGAATCATGGATCTATGCGTCTGAGCCCGGAACAGAACAGCAATCGGACGTGTGGGTCTTCGAAGACGAGCCAAATCTAATAAAAGTTGTTCGTGGAAGAAGCAATTCGAAGCAAATGGTCTCCTGTTTCTTCGGCAATACTGGTCATGTGGCGACTTTGCCGCTTGAGCAACGTAGGCGGTCAATTTTGAGTGGTACACCACAATTTGTTTGCCAAAAGTATTCGGAGAAATTCGAAAAGCGAACAAGAGAAGACGAATCAGTGTGCACCATGACAATGCGAGCTTTTCACTTCGGATCAACCAAGCGCCTTTTTGACCGGCCAAAACGTCGAATTGATGGGTCATCCGCCGTACAGCCCTGACTTGGCACCCAATGACGTCTTTTTATTCCAGCACATAATGAAAAAAATGCGTGGTGAACGATTTTCGTCGCTAGAAGATGCTGTTGAAGCGTTCAAAAACCGTGTTTCGGAGGTGTCTCAAATCGGAGTGGAAAATGTGCTTCTACAATTGGTTTGAGTGCATGCAAAAGAGGATAAGTCATGCTGGAGAATGCTTATTAAAACAATAAAACCATTTTTGATGATAAATATTCGCATTTTCATTATTATGCCAGAAATATATATAGCAGCCCTCGTATTTAAGCCTGCAAAGGAGGCTCAACAACATTCTGAAGACCATTGTAATGCCTTGAAACAAGTTAAAAAAATATCCCTTGAGCTACGGGTCATGAACCCTTAAACCGACTTCAACTCTGAACTCATAAAAACGATAGGACAGGGCCGACAATATGAGAACATAAGCCACTGCACGTATTGCTTTTGTACCGAAAATGAGAAATATAGCGCAGCAGGTTCCAATATATGCGGTATTGCTTTCAAGGGACTGCAATTCTTTGCAGTAGATAATTGAACATATTGCACGACAATGAATCACCATGCCTGGACCTCGTGGCGAAGGTTTGGGAGAGGTCCTCCCCTATTTTTAATGCAGATTTCGTGTCACTCAACGCAATTTTCCATAGACGTACTAGTTTTGCGGGGATACGGAATTAAGACATAGTTTCTAACATCTTCGGTCTTAACGGGCTATTGAAGGCAGCTTTATTATCGACAAAGAGTTTATATTTGTCTACTTACTTTTCTCGGGACTTTTGCCGGATTTGGAGCAATGTAAAGCTCTGATCAGTTGTAAATTGATCAGGCCTAAAGCTACATTAATATGGGTCCATGAAGTTTTTGACGTGAGTTTCCAGTTGTTTACTTAATACGCTCCTAATGACCTCCTAATGAATTTGCAGTAAATTTAAACCACGATTGTTGGAGCAAACCGTACGGTCTCCCGTTTTATAAAAAGGACACAGTACACTAAGATTCCAATCAGTAGACATGATTTTCTTTATACAACTTGTGCAGATGTGTTGGTACATGCTCGTTACCAAATCATCCCTTCCAGCCTTGAACAGCTCAGTCGGTAAACTATCGGCACCTGCAGCCTTATTACAGGGTGGAGCGCGAAAATTGGCTATTTTACACATCAGACTGTGGCGGCAATGTTGATCAAAAAGAGTGAAGAGTGCGCGTGGGAGATTATAGCGGCTGGCGAGAGATTCGCATTATATAGCGGCTGGCGGGAGATTCGCATTCGTCTGCCTTTCAGTTGCCATCATGTCTAGGGTACAATAGGAAAGGCCCATTTTTGTTGAAGCGTTTTTTTCAATTGCGAACTCGATCATTGCAGTGCAGCGTGCTTTTCGTTTACGATTCGCTGTTCCCCCACGCGGGCCTGTTTCTGGACAGCAATCAATTGTAAATTGGGTAACTTCATTGAGAACATCAGGGAAATTTGTCATGCGTACGGGACCTAAAAGAAGGATTACCACTCCACAAACCATCGAGAGAGTTAGAGCAGCAGTAGTGCAATTTCCAAATGCTCTCCTCGGCCGTAACTGCCGTAACTGTGAACTCGGAACGGTACTTGACTATGATACAGAATTTTTTGTTAGCCGGCTCTTGAGGCAATGCAATTAGAGGATTCATGATTCCAAAAGAATGGTGTCGCTGTACACACAGCGAGGGTCACCATGAATTGTTTGAGACAAATGTTTCCAGGACGGCTAATCTCTTTGAGGGGTGATGTGAACTGGCCGGCAGGCTCACCAGACTAAGCCCCACGTGATTTTTCTTTGGGGTTACCTGAAGTCGAAGGTGTATATCAACCGTCCAAACACCTTGGAAGGCCTAATTAACAATATTGATTCTGAAATTGGCAGACTACCAGTCGACATGCTTTTTAGAGTTCATGACAACTTCTGAAAACGTATGAAGCAGTGTGTAGATAGTGAAGTCGACATTTGCCAGATAAACTATTTAAAACAATGTAATTTTAAAATGCCCTTACTGTTCAATATAATTAAGATATAAAATACATCTTTCTAAGGATCATCATTTTTTTATTTCATTCCCAAAATAAGCAAATTTTTGAGCTCCACCCTGTATTTTTAAGGTGCTCGATTGCTCTCGAGAGACTTTTTCTTGGCTGGTTAATTATCATTCTACGCAGTTGTCGGTGACATGTACTGGGTCGTTTTTTGTAGACAAGTTGCAGACGTCAATAGTTTAGAAAGTTCCTCTTTAGACACTCAGTATAGTATGCCCTACCGTCCGGAGATTTTCAGGTTTCCATTTCTATCTCTACAGTAGTTTATATTGATGACATATCACGATGATGTCATCTTTTGACTATTAATTAGCATTCATCATCGCACTAACGTAATTTTTTTTTCGGAATAGGCACATCTCCTCTCTCCTTAACATCCGGTTATCCCCATACTGCCAGACAGTTCGCATGAACCCTCAAAGAGATTAGCCGTCTCGGAAACATTTGTCTCAAACAATTCATGATGTCCCTCGCTGTGTGGTACTGGATCATATTTGCAGACAATTTGCAGGCATCAATACTTTGGAAAAGGTTTCTCTTTAGACACTCAAGATATAGTATGCCCTATCCGCTGGCGATTTTCAGATTTCCATTTCTATCTTTACAGTAGTTCATACTATTAAATTTGCGCTCAGTGTGATGACTTACTTTTGACCATTAGATATCATTCATGGATATCATTTCTAGTTCTACTGAGGAGTCACACTCATGCAATTTTATTTCTCTTATTTTTGGTCGGAACAGGCGCATCTCCTCTCTCCTCAACATCCGGTATCTCTCCCTTACGTGGCTACACCTTGTAGCGTTGCGTTATGTGCAGCATGTTTATACCCTGAATCTCTCTATGGAACATGGTATTAAAAGTTAGTATCATGGCAAATGTTTAAAACCACGAAAAAAATTTCGGCCAGATCGACAAATAATCGTCTGTTGATTGGTCCATATTTCTTTGAAAATGAAGAAAATCATAACGTTGTAGTTGATGTGGGGCGCTATAGAGCTATGATTAATTAATTTTTCGTGCCTAAATAATAGGATGTTGATGTGGACGGCACTTGGTTCCAACAAGACGGCAATACATGCCATACAGCCACCATACAGCCAGCGAAACAATAAATTCATTCAAGGAAACTTTTGGTGAGCGCATTATCTCTCGTCGTGGGTCTGTGGCGTGGCCTTCAAGAACGTGCGATTGAACACCGCTAGACTATTTTTTTGGGATTATGTAAAGTCGTTTGTCTACGTCGATAAGCCCGATACAATTGACGTCTTGGAAGAGAATATTCAGCGCGTAATTGCTGACATACGGACCCACATGCTGCAAAAAGTAGTAGAAAATTGGGCTGGAATTAATTCAAGCCAGGCACGGCTTTGTTATCTATATAACAAAGCTAAATTTTTGGCCATAACATTATATACTCGTATATGCCTTTTTTTCTTGAAAACCACACGTCTGAAAAAACACCCTTTATATAGCTCCCCCTATATGTTCACCTGAGTTTTAAATTTTTAGCTCTGGAAGCCAAATCTTACATCCAATCTTGATGACATTTTGGACAGGTTAGTTGTTCGAACTAAAAAATGTCGTTATTGTGAAGAAAATCAATTGCTTCCATACAGATATGTTCATCCGATTTTTGGTGTTTAGTTCTAGAAGCCACAGATTACATCCAATTTTGATGAATTTTGGCACACGTAAGTATTTTAGACCAAGGAAGTACGTTAATATATTTGAAGAAAATCGGTTCAGGTTTGATATGGTTTCCACAAATATTAGGTATAGAGTAGCACCCGAAAAATCTTGATGAAGTTAAGATCGGGTATCTTTTTTTTGAACCAACCAAGGACATTGTTTAAATTAAAGAAAATTGGTTCAAATTTGATATAGCTCCCACACATATATATTTATCTGATTTAGCTCTAGAAGCCACATTTTACAAAAAATCCTAATGAAATTTTGCACACGATATTTTTCTGGACCATGAAAGGACTCTATTAAATTTGAGAATAATCGATTTGGATGTAACCATAGCTCCCATACATATACTTATATTCATCCTATTTAATGTATTGAGCTGTAAAAGCCACTTGTTTTATCCAATCTTCATAAAATTTGGCTGATGCTGTTTCGGATGGGTTTCGTGCTCGCGGTATTCTGGACTCAACTTTTCTTTGTCTGCTGTCGACAATAAGTAGGAAATATTTCAGCGGGAAAAGGAAAGACCAATCAAGTCCTTTTATAAGGCCTTTCCAGCGAGTTCGAAGGCATTAACACTTGGTTAGATGTAAACAAATTGTGAACCTTAGAAACATTTATTTTATATTATAATTATATTGAACAGTACCGGAATTTTTAAATTACATCGTTTTCAATAGTGTATCTGGCAAATGTCGACCTTCGCAATCCACACACTGCTACATACGTTTTCTGAAGTTTTCATGAACTCTAGCTCACTGTTAATTAGGTCTTCCAAGGTGTAAGGTAAGGTTATTTCATTGCCTTAAGAGCTGGCTAAAAAAAATCCTGTGTCATAGTCAAGTATCGTTCGAAGTTCACAGTTACAGCAAGACGGCTATCCTGGAAAAAGTAAGGGCCAATGATGCCTACTCGTGATATGGCGCACCACACAGTGACAAGTTCCGAATGCAGAGGTCTCTGCTAAAGTTTTCTGGGGTTTCACTCCAGTACCGCGAATTTGGGGAATCAGCGAATCGTAAACGAAAAACACGCAGCACTGCAATGATCGAGCGCACATTTGAAAAATACGCCAGAGCCTGCAGTGCAAAAAACAAATTAAACTAGTGATCACGAATTAAGGCTTTTTTGTCGATTAGACGCTTAGTTTAAAAGATATCGGCGATTTAAGTTTTTATAAGAAATTCCAACTTTTTTGGCCCAGGAAACTAGTGATCACGAATTAAGGCTCTTTTGTCGATTAGACGCTTAGTTAAGAAGATATCGGTTTTAGTTTTTATAAGAAATTCCAACTTTTTTGGCCCAGGAAACTAGTAATCGCGAATAAAGGATCTTTTGTCGATTAGGGGCTTAGTTTAGAAGATATCGACGATTTAAGTTTTCATAAGAAATTCCCACTTTTTTGCCAGGGAAACTAGTGATCACGAATAAAGGCTCTTTTGTAGATTAGACGCTTAGTTTAGAAGAAATCGACGATTTAAGTTTTCATAAGAAATTCCAACATTTTTGGCCCGAGAAACTAGTGATCACGAACTTAGGCTCTTTTGTCGATTAGTCGCTTAGTTTAGAAGATATAGACAAATTAAGTTTTTATAAGAAATTCCAACTTTTTTGGCGCGGGAAACTAGTGATTACGAATTAAGGCTCTTTTGTCGGTTAGACGCTTAGTTTAGAAGAAATCGACGATTTATGTTTCATAAGAAATTCCAACTTTTTTGGCCCGGGAAACTAGTGATGACGAATTAAGGCTCTTTTGTCGATTAAACGCTTAGTTTAGAAGATATCAACGATTTAAGTTTTTATAAGAAATTTAAACTTTTTTGGCCCGGGAAACTAGGGAGCACGAATTAAGGCTCTTTTGTCGATTAGACGCTTAGTTTATTTCATTTTTTTTCATTTCATTTCTTTATTGACATGTAATTCGAAGCCCATTGGGGCCTATTAAAGCTAAATTACAATATGCATTAAAATGTTAAATAGAACATTATAAACTATTAGAAGATATCGACGATTTAAGTTTTTATAAGAAATTCCAACTCATTGGCCCGGAAACTAGTGATCACGAATTAAGGCTCTTTTGTCGATTAGACGCTTAGTTTAGAGGATATCGACGATTTAAGTTTTTATAAGAAATTTTAACTTTTTTGGCCCGGGAAACTAATGATCACGAATTAAGGCTCTTTTGTCGATTAGACCGTTAGTTTAGAAGATATCGACGATTGAAGTTTTTATAAGAAATTCCAACTTTTTTGGTCCGGGAAACTAGTGATCAAGAATTAAGGCTCTATAAGTTTTCATAAGAAATTCTAACTTATTTGGCCCGGGAAACTAGTGATCACGAATTAAGCCTCTTTTGTCGATTGGACGCTTAGTTTAGAAGATATCAACGATTTAAGTTTTTATAAGAAATTCCAACTTTTTTGGTCACGAATTAAGGCTCTTTTATGGATTAGACGCTTAGTTAAGATGTTATCGACGATTTAAGTTTTTATAAGAAATTCCAACATTTTGGCCCGGGAAACTAATGATCACGAATTAAGGCTCTTTTGTCGATTAGACGCTTAGTTTAGAGGATATCGACGATTTAAGTTTTTATAAGAAATTTTAACTTTTTTGGCCCGGGAAACTAATGATCACGAATTAAGGCTCTTTTGTCGATTAGACGCATAGTTTAGAAGATATCGAAGATTTAAATTTTTATAAGAAATTCCAACTTTTTTAGCCCGAGAAACTAGTGATCAAGAATAAAGGCTCTTTTGTCGATTAGACGCTTGGTTTAGAAGATATCGACGATTTAAGTTTTTATAAGAAATTCCAACTTTTTTGGCCCGGGAACCCAGTGATCACGAATTAAGGCTCTTTTGTCGATTGGACGCTTAGTTTAGAAGATATCGACGATTTAAATTTCTATAAGAAATTCCAACTTTTTTGGCCCGGGAAACTAGTGATCACGAATTAAGGCTCTTTTATCGATAAGACGCTTAGTTTAGAAGATATCGAAGATTTAAGTTTTTATAAGAAATTCTAACTTTTTTGGCCGGGGAAACTAGTGGTCAAGAATTAAGGCTCTTTTGTCGCTTGGACGCTTAGTTTAGAAGATATCGACGATTTAAGTTTTTATAAGAAATTCCAACTTTTTTGGTCCGGGAAACTAGTGATCACGAATTAAGGCTGTTTTGTCGATTAGATGCTTAGTTTAAAAGATATCGACGATTTAAGTATTTATAAGAAATTCTAACTTTTTTGGCCCGGGAAACTAGTGATCACGAATTAAGGCTCTTTTGTCGATTAGACGCATAATTTAGAAGATATCGACGATTCAAGTTTTTATAAGAAATTCTAACTTTTTTGGCCCGGGAAACTAGCGATCACGAATTAAGGCTCTTTTGTCGATTAGATGCTTAATTTATTAGATATCGACGATTTAAGTTTTTATAAGAAACTCTAACTTTTTTGGCCCGGGAAACTAGTGATCACGAATTAAGGCTCTTCTGTCGATTAGACGCTTAGTTTGATTTAAGTATCGACGATTTAAGTTTTTATAAGAAATTCCAACTTTTTTGGCCCGGGAAACTAGTGATCACGAATTAAGGCTCTTTTGTCGATTAGACGCTTAGTTTAGAAGATATCGACGATTTAAGTTTTGTAATCAAATTCCAGCTTGTTTGGCCCGGGAAACTAGTGATCACGAATTAAGGCTCTTTTGTCCATTAGACGCTTAGTTTGAAAGATATCGACGATTTAAGTTTTTATAAGAAATTCTAACTTTTTTGGCCCGGGAAACTAGTGATCACGAATTAAGGCTCTTTTGTCGATTGGACGCTTAGTTTGATTTAAGTATCGACGATATAAGTTTTTATAAGAAATTCCAACTTTTTTGGCCCGGGAAACTAGTGATCACGAATTAAGGCTCTTTTGTCGATTAGACGCTTAGTTTAGAAGATATCGACGATTTAAGTTTTGTAATCAAATTCCAGCTTGTTTGGCCCGGGAAACTAGTGATCACGATAAGGCTCTTTTGTCGATTAGACGCTTAGTTTGGAAGATATCGACGATTTTAGTTTTTATAAGAAATTCCAACTTTTTTGGCCCGGGAAACTAGTGATCACGAATTAAGGCTCTTTTGTCGATTATACGCTTAGTTTAGAAGATATCGACAATTTAAGTTTTTATAAGAAATTCCAACTTTTTTGGGCCGGGAAACTAGTGATCACGAATTAAGGCTCTTTTGTCGATTAGACGCTTAGTTTGGAAGATATCGACGATTTAAGTTTTTATAAGAAATTCCAACTTTTTTGGCCCGGGAAACTAGTGATCACGAATTAAGGCTCTTTTGTGGATTAGACGCTTAGTTTAGAAGATATCGACGATATAAGTTTTTAAAAGAAATTCCAACATTTTGGCCCGGGAACCTAATGATCACGAATTAAGGCTCTTTTGTCGATTAGACGCATAGTTTAGAAGATATCGAAGATTTAAGTTTTTATAAGAAATTCCAACTTTTTTGGCCCGGGAACCCAGTGATCACGAATTAAGGCTCTTTTGTCGATTAGACGCATAGTTTAGAAGATATCGAAGATTTAAGCTTTTATAAGAAATTCCAACTTTTTTGGCCCGAGAAACTAGTGATCAAGAATTAAGGCTCTTTTGTCGATTAGACGGTAAGTTTAGAAGATATCGACGATTTAAGTTTTTATAAGAAATTCTAACTTTTTTGGCCCGGGAAACTAGTGATCACGAATTAAGGCTCTATAAGTTTTTATAAGAAATTCCAACTTTTTTGGCCCGGGAAACTAGTGATCTCGAATAAAGGCTCTTTTGTCGATTAGACGGTTAGTTTAGAAGATATCGACGATTTAATTTTTATAAGAAATTCGAACTTTTTTGGCCCGGGAAACTAGTGATCACGAATTAAGGCTCTTTTGTCGATTGGACGCTTAGCTTAGAAGATATCGACGATTTAAATTTCTATAAGAAATTCCAACTTTTTTGGCCCGGGAAACTAGTGATCACGAATTAAGGCTCTTTTATCGATAAGACGCTTAGTTTAGAAGATATCGAAGATTTAAGTTTTTATAAAAAATTCTAACTTTTTTGGACCGGGAAACTATTGATCACAAATTAAGGCTCTTTTGTCGATTGGACGCTTAGTTTAGAAGATATCGACGATTTAAGTTTTTATAAGAAATTCTAACTTTTTTGGCCCGGGAAACTAGTGATCTCGAATTAAGGCTCTTTTGTCGATTGGACGCTTAGTTTAGAAGATATCGACGATTGAAGTTTTTATAAGAAATTCCAACTTTTTTGGTCCGGGAAACTAGTGGTCAAGAATTAAGGCTCTATAAGTTTTCATAAGAAATTCTAACTTATTTGGCCCGGGAAACTAGTGATCACGAATTAAGCCTCTTTTGTCGATTGGACGCTTAGTTTAGAAGATATCGACGATTTAAGTTTTTACAAGAAATTCCAACTTTTTTGGTCACGAATGAAGGCTCTTTTATGGATTAGACGCTTAGTTAAGATGTTATCGACGATTTAAGTTTTTATAAGAAATTCCAACATTTTGGCCCGAGAAACTAGTGATCAAGAATTAAGGCTCTTTTGTCGATAAGACGCTTAGTTTAGAAGATATCGAAGATTTAAGTTTTTATAAGAAATTCTAACTTTTTTGGACCGGGAAACTATTGATCACAAATTAAGGCTCTTTTGTCGATTGGACGCTTAGTTTAGTTAAGATGTTATCGACGATTTAAGTTTTTATAAGAAATTCCAACATTTTGGCCCGGGAAATTAGTGATCACGAATTAAGGCTCTTTTGTCGATTAGACGCATAGTTTAGAAGATATCGAAGATTTAAGCTTTTATAAGAAATTCCAACTTTTTTGGCCCGAGAAACTAGTGATCAAGAATTAAGGCTCTTTTGTCGATTAGACGGTTAGTTTAGAAGATATCGACGATTTAAGTTTTTATAAGAAATTCGAACTTTTTTGGCCCGGGAAACTAGTGATCACGAATTAAGGCTCTTTTGTCGATTGGACGCTTAGTTTAGAAGATATCGACGATTTAAATTTCTATAAGAAATTCCAACTTTTTTGGCCCGGGAAACTAGTGATCACGAATTAAGACTCTTTTATCGATAAGACGCTTAGTTTAGAAGATAACGAAGATTT
This sequence comes from Hydrotaea diabolus, assembly GCA_963513945.1. Lineage (NCBI taxonomy): Eukaryota > Metazoa > Arthropoda > Insecta > Diptera > Muscidae > Hydrotaea > Hydrotaea diabolus. Next base: position 170,301,777 of record OY740719.1, read on the forward strand.
AAGTTTTTATAAGAAATCCTAACTTTTTTGGACCGGGAAACTATTGATCACAAATTAAGGCTCTTTTGTCGATTGGACGCTTAGTTTAGAAGATATCGACGATTTAAGTTTTTATAAGAAATTCTAACTTTTTTGGCCCGGGAAACTAGTGATCTCGAATTAAGGCTCTTTTGTCGATTGGACGCTTAGTTTAGAAGATATCGACGATTGAAGTTTTTATAAGAAATTCTAACTTTTTTGGCCCGGGAAACTAGTGATCACGAATTAAGGCTCTTTTGTCGATTGGACGCTTAGTTTAGAAGATATCGACGATTTAATTTTTTTTAAAAAATTCCAACTTTTTTGGCCCGGGAAACTAGTGATCACGAATTAAGGCTCTTTTGTCGATTGGACGCTTAGTTTAGAAGATATCAACGATTTAAATTTCTATAACAAATTCCAACTTTTTTGGCCCGGGAAACTAGTGATCACGAATTAAGGCTCTTTTATCGATAAGACGCTTAGTTTAGAAGATATAGACAAATTAAGTTTTTATAAGAAATTCCAACTTTTTTGGCCCGGGAAACTAGTGATCACGAATTAAGGCTGTTTTGTCGATTCGATGCTTAGTTTAGAGGATATCGACGATTTAAGTTTTTATAAGAAATTCTAGTTTTTTTGGCCCGGGAAACTATTGGCCCGGGAAACTAGTGATCACGAATTAAGGCTGTTTTGTCGATTAGATGCTTAGTTTAGAAGATATCGACGTGATCACGAATTAAGGCTCTTTTGTTGATTAGCCGGGAAACTAGTGATCACGAATTACGGCTCTTTTGTCGATTAGACGCTTAGTTTGGAAAATATCGACGATTTAAGTTTTTATAAGAAATTGCAACTTTTTTGGCCCGGGAAACTAGTGATCACGAATTAAGGCTTTTTTGTCGATTAGACGCTTAGTTTAGAAGATATCGAAGATTTAAGTTTTACATGTTTAGTACGTTTATGCAGGAACAGGTCCCTACGGACCTTATATAGGAATCGTACATTAATCATGTGATAATATGTGGTTTCTGTCCGTAATAGCACATAATGTCAGCAAACTCATCAGAAATATTAGAGATTGGAGGTAAACCAAACACGGGTAACCATAGGCGTAGCCAGAGGGGGTGCCGGGCACCCGGGCATCGTTATAGTTTTATTTCTCAAAAATGCTCCTGGTTCACAATTGTAGTAATTTTGCCACCTTCTGTTGACGAACAGTTGTTTCCATACAGAGGGCGGACTCGTTTTACGCAATACATTCATTCCATCCAAACCAGCGAAGTATGGAATGAAAATCTGGTGGTTATGTGATTCGAAGTCTTTTTACCCTCTAAAAGGCATGATATATGGAGGAAAGTTGCCTGGACAGGAGCGTGAGATAAATCAAGGTCAAAATGTTGTGTTTGCTTTGATAGAGAAATACCTTCACAAAGGTCGCACAGTTTATGCAGATAACTTTTTCTCAACTTTAGATGTAGCGCAAACATTAATGAGACAGAAAACTGCATTTGTCGGAACGGTGCGGTCAAATAAACAATTCGTCCCGAAGGAATTTTTAAAAGCTCGTACGCGTCCTGTTTGCAGCTCATTGTTTGGTTTTTACGAAGGCAACGTTTCACTGTGCTCGTATGTGCCAAAAAAAAAATAGAGCGGTTCTATTGCTGTCCACAATGCACTACACATGCACAGTCGACAACCTTAGTGAAAGTAAAAAGCCAATGGTCGTTTTGGACTATAATGCAAATAAATCAGGGGTCGATACCATGGACCAGATGCTTGGTACATACACGTGCAAACGAAAAACAAATCGGTGGACTCTTGCATTGTTTTATTATATGGTAGATATAGCTGCATTAGCCGCTTTTATAATTTACAATGAGTTGAAACCAGAAAAGAAATGTGACAGACGTCGAACGTTCATAAAATTGTTAACGAAACAATAAGCAATTCCGAATATTGAAGATCGTGCCATGAACCCCCACATTACAAAGTATCCCAAAATTCGGAATGCAATAGAAGCTTTTGATGTAAAGGTTGTATAAAATATTAATTTCAACAAGCACAACAAGCAACATTTTATAAATTTTATTTTTGCAGGTTGTCGAAATACCAATTGCAGTTGCGGCACCTTCATTTGCCCCACGATCCAATAGGCCATCGTGTCACTTGTGTCGTGAACAGCAAAAACTTCAGCGAAAAACTCGAACATATTGTTGTAATTGCAACAAGGCGGTTTGTGCAGAGCATTCGAAACTTTTACGCTGTTGCGAAACGTGTTCTGCAATAGAAACCAACCCACAATAATGTAATATTTCTTCATATTTTGTTCATACCCTTCAATAAAATATTTTTTTCATTAAATAATTAAATAAAACTTACAAAAAAACGAATTTGCATTCACAAAATATGATAAAAAGGCAAACTCCTGAAGAAAACTGCTTACAATTTGCTGTAGGTCCCTAGGGACCTATTACTGTGTTTGAAGGTGGCGGACTCATAGTGCACATAAGGGTTATGCTCTTTTGTCGATTAGACGCTTAGTTTGGAAGATATCGACGATTTAAGTTTTTATAAGAAATTCCAACTTTTTTGGCCCGGGAAAATAGTCATCACGAAGGCTCTTTTGTCGATTAAACGCTTAATTTGGAAGATATCGACGATTTAAGTTTTTATAAGAAATTTCAACTATTTTGGCCCGGGAAACTAGTGATCACGAATTAAGGATATCGACGATTTAAGTTTTTATAATAAATTCCAACTTTTTTTGGCCCGGGAAACTAGTGATCACGAATTAAGGATATCGACGATTTAAGTTTTTATAATAAATTCCAACTTTTTTTGGCCCGGGAAACTAGTGATCACGAATTAAGGATATCGACGATTTAAGATTTTATAAGAAATTCCAACTTTTTTGGCCCGGGAGACTAGTGATCACGAATTAAGGCTCTTTTGTCGATTAGACGCTTAGTTTAGAAGATATCGACGATTTAATTTTTTATAAGAAATTCCAACTTTTTTGGCCCGGGAAACTAGTGATCACGAATTAAGGCTCTTTTGTCGATTAGACGCTTAGTTTAGAAGATATCGACGATTTAAGTTTTTATAAGAAATTCCAACTTTTTTGGCCCGGGAAACTAGTGATCACGAATTAAGGCTCTTTTGTCGATTAGACGCTTAGTTTAGAAGATATCGACGATTTAAGTTTTTATAAGAAATTCCAACTTTTTTGGCCCGGGAAACTAGTGATCACGAATTAAGGCTCTTTTGTCGATTATACGCTTAGTTTGGAAGATATCGACGATTTAAGTTTTTATAAGAAATTCCAACTGTTTTGGCCTGGGAAACTAGTGATCACGAATTAAGGTTCTTTTGTCGATTAGACGCTTAGTTTAGAAGATATCGACGATTTAAGTTTTTATAAGAAATTCCAACTTTTTTGCCCCGGGAGACTAGTGATCACGAATTAAGGCTCTTTTGTCGATTAGACGCTTAGTTTAGAAGACTTTTTTGGCCCGGGAAACTAGTGATCACGAATTAAGGATATCGACGATTTAAGTTTTTATAATAAATTCCAACTTTTTTTGGCCCGGGAAACTAGTGATCACGAATTAAGGCTCTTTTGTCGATTAGACGCTTAGTTTAGAAGATATCGACGATTTAAGTTTTTATAAGAAATTCCAACTTTTTTGGCCCGGGAAACTAGTGATCACGAATTAAGGCTCTTTTGTTGATTAGCCGCTTAGCTTAGAAGATATCGACGATTTAAGTTTTTAAAAGAAATTCCAAATTTTTTGGCGCGAGAAATTCCAACTTTTTTGGCCCGGGAAACTAGTGATCACGAATTAAGGCTCTTTTGTTGATTAGCCGCTTAGTTTAGAAGATATCGACGATTTAATTTTTTATAAGAAATTCCAACTTTTTTGGCCCGGGAAACTAGTGATCACGAATTAAGGCTCTTTTGTCGATTAGACGCTTAGTTTGGAAGATATCGACGATTTAAGTTTTTATAAGAAATTCCAACTTTTTTGGCCCGGGAAACTAGTGATCACGAATTAAGGCTCTTTTGTCGATTAGACGCTTAGTTTAGAATATATCGACGATTTAAATTTTTATAAGAAATTCCAACTTTTTGGCCCGGAAAAATAGTGATCACGAATTAAGGCTCTTTTGTTGATTAGCAGCTTAGTTTAGAAGATATCGACGATTTAAGTTTTTATAAGAAATTCCATTTTTTTTGGCCCGGGCAACTAGTGATCACGAAGTAAGGCTCTTTTGTCGATTAGACGCTTAGTTTAGAAGATATCGACGATTTAAGTTTTTATAAGAAATCCCAACTTTTTTGGCCCGGGAAAATAGTGATCACGAATTAAGGCTCTTTTGTTGATTAGCCGCTTAGTTTAGAAGATATCGACGATTTAAGTTTTTATAAGAAATTCCAACTTTTTTGGCCCAGGAAACTAGTGATCACGAATTAAGGCTCTTTTGTCGATTAGACGCTTAGTTTAGAAGATATCGACGATTTAAGTTATTATAAGAAATTCCAACTTTTTTGGCCCGGGAAAATAGTGATCACGAATTAAGGCTCTTTTGTTGATTAGCCGCTTAGTTTAGAAGATATCGACGATTTAAGTTTTTATAAGAAATTCCAACTTTTTTGGCCCGGGAAACTAGTGATCACGAATTAAGGCTGTTTTGTCGATTAGACGCTTAGTTTGGAAGATATCGACGATTTAAGTTTTTATAAGAAATCCCAACTTTTTTGGCCCAGGAAAATAGTGATCACGAATTAAGGCTCTTTTGTTGATTAGCCGCTTAGTTTAGAAGATATCGACAATTGAAGTTTTTATAAGAGATTCCAACTTTTTTGGCCCGGGAAACTAGTGATCACGAATTAAGGCTCTTTTGTCGATTAGACGCTTAGTTTGGAAGATATCGACGATTTAAGTTTTTATAAGAAATTCCAACTTTTTTGGCCCGGGAAACTAGTGATCACGAATTAAGGCTCTTTTGTCGATTAAACGCTTAGTTTGGAAGATATCGACGATTTAAGTTTTTATAAGAAATTCCAACTTTTTTGGCTCGGGCAACTAGTGATCACGAAGTAAGGCTCTTTTGTCGATTAGACGCTTAGTTTAGAAGGTATCGACGATTTAAGTTTTTATAAGAAATTCCAACTTTTTTCGCCCGGGAAACTAGTGATCACGAATTAAGGCTCTTTTGTTGATTAGCCGCTTAGTTTAGAAGGTATCGACGATTTGAGTTTTTATAAGAAATTCTAACTTTTTTGGCCCGGGAAACTAGTGATCACGAACTAAGGCTCTTTTGTCGATTAGACTCTTAGTTTGGAAGATATCGACGATTCAAATTTTTATAAGAAAATCCAACTTTTTTGCCCGTTAAACTAGTGATCACGTCTTAAGGCTCTTTTGTCGATTAGACACTTAGTTTGGAAGATATCGACGATTTAAGTTTTTATAAGAAATTCCAACTTTTTTGGCCCGGGAAAATAGTGATCACGAATTAAGGCTCTTTTGTTGATTAGCCGCTTAGTTTAGAAGATATCGACGATTTAAGTTTTTATAAGAAATTCCAACTTTTTTGGCCCGGGAAACTAGTGATCACGAATTAAGGCTCTTTTGTCTATTAGTTTGGAAGATATCGACGATTTAAGTTTTTATAAGAAATTCCAACTTTTCGGCCAGGAAACTAGTGATCACGAATTAAGGCTCTTTTGTCTATGAGACGTTTAGTTTGGAAGATATCGACGATTTAAGTTTTTATAAGAAATTCCAACTTTTTTGGCCCGGGAAACTAGTGATCACGAATTAAGGCTCTTTTTTCGATTAGACGCTTAGTTTGGAAGATATCGACGATTTAAGTTTTTATAAGAAATTCCAACTTTTTTGGCCCGGGAAACTAGTGATCACGAATTAAGGCTCTTTTTTCGATTAGACGCTTAGTTTGGAAGATATCCACGATTTAAGTTTTTATAAGAAATTCCAACTTTTTTGGCCCGGGAAACTAGTGATCACGAATTAAGGCTCTTTTTTCGATTAGACGCTTAGTTTGGAAGATATCGACGATTTAAGTTTTTATAAGAAATTCCAACTTTTTTGGCCCGGGAAACTAGTGATCACGAATTAAGGTTTTTTTGTCGATTAGCCGCTTAGTTTAGAAGATATCGACGATTTAAGTTTTTAAAAGAAATTCCAACTTTTTTGGCCCGGGCATAAGAAATTCCAACTTTTTTGGCCCGGGAAACTAGTGATCACGAATTAAGGCTCTTTTGTTATTAGCCGCTTAGTTTAGAAGATATCGACGATTTAATTTTTTATAAGAAATTCCAACTTTTTTGGCCCGGGAAACTAGTGATCACGAATTAAGGCTCTTTTGTCGATTAGACGCTTAGTTTGGAAGATATCGACGATTTAAATTTTTATAAGAAATTCCAAGTTTTTTGGCCCGGGAAACTAGTGATACCGAATTAAGGCTTTTTTGTCGATTAGACGCTTAGTTTGGAAGATATCGACGATTTAAGTTTTTATAAGAAATTCCAACTTTTTTGGTCCGGGAAACTTGTGATCACGAATTAAGGCTCTTTTGTCGATTAGACGCTTAGTTTAGAATATATCGACGATTTAAGTTTTTATAAGAAATTCCAACTTTTTTGGCCCGGAAAAATAGTGATCACGAATTAAGGCTCTTTTGTTGATTAGCAGCTTAGTTTAGAAGATATCGACGATTTAAATTTTTATAAGAAATTCCAACTTTTTTGGCCCGGGAAACTAGTGATCACGAATTAAGGCTCTTTTGTCGATTAGACGCTTAGTTTAGAAGATATTGACGATTTAAGTTTTTATAAGAAATTCCAACTTTTTTGGCCCCGGAAACTAGTGATCACGAATTAAGGCTCTTTTGTCGATTAAACGCTTAGTTTGGAAGATATCGACGATTTAAGTTTTTATAAGAAATTCCAACTTTTTTGGCCCGGGCAACTAGTGATCACGAAGTAAGGCTCTTTTGTCGATTAGACGCTTAGTTTAGAAGGTATCGACGATTTAAGTTTTTATAAGAAATTCCAACTTTTTTGGCCCGGGAAACTAGTGATCACGTCTTAAGGCTCTTTTGTCGATTAGACACTTAGTTTGGAAGATATCCACGATTTAAGTTTTTATAAGAAATTCCAACTTTTTTGGCCCGGGAAACTAGTGATCACGAATTAAGGCTCTTTTTTCGATTAGACGCTTAGTTTGGAAGATATCGACGATTTAAGTTTTTATAAGAAATTCCAACTTTTTTGGCCCGGGAAACTAGTGATCACGAATTAAGGCTTTTTTGTCGATTAGCCGCTTAGTTTAGAAGATATCGACGATTTAAGTTTTTAAAAGAAATTCCAACTTTTTTGGCCCGGGCATAAGAAATTCCAACTTTTTTGGCCCGGGAAACTAGTGATCACGAATTAAGGCTCTTTTGTTATTAGCCGCTTAGTTTAGAAGATATCGACGATTTAATTTTTTATAAGAAATTCCAACTTTTTTGGCCCGGGAAACTAGTGATCACGAATTAAGGCTCTTTTGTCGATTAGACGCTTAGTTTGGAAGATATCGACGATTTAAATTTTTATAAGAAATTCCAAGTTTTTTGGCCCGGGAAACTAGTGATACCGAATTAATGCTTTTTTGTCGATTAGACGCTTAGTTTGGAAGATATCGACGATTTAAGTTTTTATAAGAAATTCCAACTTTTTTGGTCCGGGAAACTTGTGATCACGAATTAAGGCTCTTTTGTCGATTAGACGCTTAGTTTAGAATATATCGACGATTTAAGTTTTTATAAGAAATTCCAACTTTTTTGGCCCGGAAAAATAGTGATCACGAATTAAGGCTCTTTTGTTGATTAGCAGCTTAGTTTAGAAGATATCGACGATTTAAATTTTTATAAGAAATTCCAACTTTTTTGGCCCGGGAAACTAGTGATCACGAATTAAGGCTCTTTTGTCGATTAGACGCTTAGTTTAGAAGATATTGACGATTTAAGTTTTTATAAGAAATTCCAACTTTTTTGGCCCCGGAAACTAGTGATCACGAATTAAGGCTCTTTTGTCGATTAAACGCTTAGTTTGGAAGATATCGACGATTTAAGTTTTTATAAGAAATTCCAACTTTTTTGGCCCGGGCAACTAGTGATCACGAAGTAAGGCTCTTTTGTCGATTAGACGCTTAGTTTAGAAGGTATCGACGATTTAAGTTTTTATAAGAAATTCCAACTTTTTTGGCCCGGGAAACTAGTGATCACATCTTAAGGCTCTTTTGTCGATTAGACACTTAGTTTGGAAGATATTGACGATTTAAGTTTTTATAAGAAATTCCAACTTTTTTGGCCCGGGAAACTAGTGATCACGTCTTAAGGCTCTTTTGTGATTAGACACTTAGTTTGGAAGATATCGACGATTTAAGTTTTTATAAGAAATTCCAACTTTTTTGGCCCGGGCAACTAGTGATCACGAAGTAAGGCTCTTTTGTTGATTAGCCGCTTAGTTTAGAAGATATCGACGATTTGAGTTTTTATAAGAAATTCTAACTTTTTTGGCCCGGGAAACTAGTGATCACGAATTAAGGCTGTTTTGTCGATTAGACGCTTAGTTTGGAAGATATCGACGATTCAAATTTTTAAAGGAAAATCCAACTTTTTTGCCCGTTAAACTAGTGATCACGTCTTAAGGCTCTTTTGTGATTAGACACTTAGTTTGGAAGATATCGACGATTTAAGTTTTTATAAGAAATTCCAACTTTTTTGGCCCGGGAAACTAGTGATCACGAATTAAGGCTCTTTTGTCGATTAGACGCTTATCGACGATATAAGTTTTTATAAGAAATTCCAACTTTTTTTTGCCCGGGAAAATAGTGATCACGAATTAAGGTTCTTTTGTCGATTAGACGCTTAGTTTGGAAGATATCGACGATTTAAGTTTTTATAAGAAATTCCAATTTTTTGGCCAGGAAACTAGTGATCACGATTAAGGCTCTTTTGTCTATGAGACGTTTAGTTTGGAAGATATCCACGATTTAAGTTTTTATAAGAAATTCCAACTTTTTTGGCCCGGGCAACTAGTGATCACGAAGTAAGGCTCTTTTGTCGATTAGACGCTTAGTTTAGAAGATATCGACGATTTAAGTTTTTATAAGAAATTCCAACTTTTTTGGCCCGGGAAAATAGTGATCACGAATTAAGGCTCTTTTGTTGATTAGCCGCTTAGTTTAGAAGATATCGACGATTTAAGTTTTTATAAGAAATTCCAACTTTTTTTGGCCCGGGAAACTAGTGATCACGAATTAAGGCTCTTTTGTCTATTAGTTTGGAAGATATCGACGATTTAAGTTTTTATAAGAAATTCCAACTTTTTTGGCCCGGGAAACTAGTGATCACGAATTAAGGTTCTTTTGTCGATTAGACGCTTAGTTTGGAAGATATCGACGATTTAAGTTTTTATAAGAAATTCCAACTTTTTTGGCCAGGAAACTAGTGATCACGAATTAAGGCTCTTTTGTCTATGAGACGTTTAGTTTGGAAGATATCCACGATTTAAGTTTTTATAAGAAATTCCAACTTTTTTGGCCCGGGAAACTAGTGATCACGAATTAAGGCTCTTTTTTCGATTAGACGCTTAGTTTGGAAGATATCGACGATTTAAGTTTTTATAAGAAATTCCAACTTTTTTGGCCCGGGAAACTAGTGATCACGAATTAAGGCTCTTTTTTCGATTAGACGCTTAGTTTGGAAGATATCCACGATTTAAGTTTTTATAAGAAATTCCAACTTTTTTGGCCCGGGAAACTAGTGATCACGAATTAAGGCTCTTTTGTCGATTAGCCGCTTAGTTTAGAAGATATCGACGATTTAAGTTTTTAAAAGAAATTCCAACTTTTTTGGCCCGGGCATAAGAAATTCCAACTTTTTTGGCCCGGGAAACTAGTGATCACGAATTAAGGCTCTTTTGTTGATTAGCCGCTTAGTTTAGAAGATATCGACGATTTAATTTTTTATAAGAAATTCCAACTTTTTTGGCCCGGGAAACTAGTGATCACGAATTAAGGCTCTTTTGTCGATTAGACGCTTAGTTTGGAAGATATCGACGATTTAAATTTTTATAAGAAATTCCAAGTTTTTTGGCCCGGGAAACTAGTGATACCGAATTAAGGCTTTTTTGTCGATTAGACGCTTAGTTTGGAAGATATCGACGATTTAAGTTTTTATAAGAAATTCCAACTTTTTTGGTCCGGGAAACTTGTGATCACGAATTAAGGCTCTTTTGTCGATTAGACGCTTAGTTTAGAATATATCGACGATTTACGTTTTTATAAGAAATTCCAACTTTTTTGGCCCGGAAAAATAGTGATCACGAATTAAGGCTCTTTTGTTGATTAGCAGCTTAGTTTAGAAGATATCGACGATTTAAATTTTTATAAGAAATTCCAACTTTTTTGGCCCGGGAAACTAGTGATCACGAATTAAGGCTCTTTTGTCGATTAGACGCTTAGTTTAGAAGATATTGACGATTTAAGTTTTTATAAGAAATTCCAACTTTTTTGGCCCCGGAAACTAGTGATCACGAATTAAGGCTCTTTTGTCGATATAGTTTGGAAGATATCGACGATTTAAGTTTTTATAAGAAATTCCAACTTTTTTGGCCCGGGCAACTAGTGATCACGAAGTAAGGCTCTTTTGTCGATTAGACGCTTAGTTTAGAAGGTATCGACGATTTAAGTTTTTATAAGAAATTCCAACTTTTTTGGCCCGGGAAACTAGTGATCACGTCTTAAGGCTCTTTTGTGATTAGACACTTAGTTTGGAAGATATCGACGATTCAAATTTTTATAAGAAAATCCAACTTTTTTGCCCTTTAAACTAGTGATCACGTCTTAAGGCTCTTTTGTGATTAGACACTTAGTTTGGAAGATATCGACGATTTAAGTTTTTATAAGAAATTCCAACTTTTTTGGTCCGGGAAACTTGTGATCACGAATTAAGGCTCTTTTGTCGATTAGACGCTTAGTTTAGAATATATCGACGATTTACGTTTTTATAAGAAATTCCAACTTTTTTGGCCCGGAAAAATAGTGATCACGAATTAAGGCTCTTTTGTTGATTAGCAGCTTAGTTTAGAAGATATCGACGATTTAAATTTTTATAAGAAATTCCAACTTTTTTGGCCCGGGAAACTAGTGATCACGAATTAAGGCTCTTTTGTCGATTAGACGCTTAGTTTAGAAGATATTGACGATTTAAGTTTTTATAAGAAATTCCAACTTTTTTGGCCCCGGAAACTAGTGATCACGAATTAAGGCTCTTTTGTCGATATAGTTTGGAAGATATCGACGATTTAAGTTTTTATAAGAAATTCCAACTTTTTTGGCCCGGGCAACTAGTGATCACGAAGTAAGGCTCTTTTGTCGATTAGACACTTAGTTTGGAAGATATTGACGATTTAAATTTTTATAAGAAATTCCAACTTTTTTGGCCCGGGAAACTAGTGATCACGTCTTAAGGCTCTTTTGTGATTAGACACTTAGTTTGGAAGATATCGACGATTCAAATTTTTATAAGAAAATCCAACTTTTTTGCCCTTTAAACTAGTGATCACGTCTTAAGGCTCTTTTGTGATTAGACACTTAGTTTGGAAGATATCGACGATTTAAGTTTTTATAAGAAATTCCAACTTTTTTGGCCCGGAAAACTAGTGATCACGAATTAATGCTCTTTTGTCGATTAGACGCTTATCGACGATATAAGTTTTTATAAGAAATTCCAACTTTTTTGGCCCGGGAAAATAGTGATCACGAATTAAGGTTCTTTTGTCGATTAGACGCTTAGGTTGGAAGATATCGACGATTTAAGTTTTTATAAGAAATTCCAACTTTTTTGGCCAGGAAACTAGTGATCACGATTAAGGCTCTTTTGTCTATGAGACGTTTAGTTTGGAAGATATCCACGATTTAAGTTTTTATAAGAAATTTCAACTTTTTTGGCCCGGGAAACTAGTGATCACGAATTAAGGCTGTTTTGTCGATTAGACGCTTAGTTTGGAAGATATCGACGATTTAAGTTTTTATAAGAAATTCCAACTTTTTTGGCCCGGGAAACTAGTGATCACGAATTAAGGCTCTTTTTTCGATTAGACTCTTAATTTAGAATATATCGACGATTTAAGTTTTTATAAGAAATTCCAACTTTTTTGGTCCGGGAAACTAGTGATCACGAATTAAGGCTCTTTTGTTGATTAGCAGCTTAGTTTAGAAGATATCGACGATTTAAATTTTTATAAGAAATTCCAACTTTTTTGGCCCGGGCAACTAGTGATCACGAATTAAGGCTCTTTTGTTGATTAGCAGCTTAGTTTAGAAGATATCGACGATTTAAATTTTTATAAGAAATTCCAACTTTTTTGGCCCGGGCAACTAGTGATCACGAATTAAGGCTGTTTTGTCGATTAGACACTTAGTTTGGAAGATATCGACAATTTAAGTTTTTATAAGAAATTCCAACTTTTTTGGCCCGGGAAACTAGTGATCACGAATTAAGGCTGTTTTGTCGATTAGACACTTAGTTTGGAAGATATCGACAATTTAAGTTTTTATAAGAAATTCCAACTTTTTTGGCCCGGGCAACTAGTGATCACGAAGTAAGGCTCTTTTGTTGATTAGCAGCTTAGTTTAGAAGATATCGACGATTTAAATTTTTATAAGAAATTCCAACTTTTTTGGCCCGGGCAACTAGTGATCACGAATTAAGGCTCTTTTGTTGATTAGCAGCTTAGTTTAGAAGATATCGACGATTTAAATTTTTATAAGAAATTCCAACTTTTTTGACCCGGGCAACTAGTGATCACGAAGTAAGGCTCTTTTGTCGATTAGACCCTTAGTTTAGAAGATATCGACGATTTAAGTTTTTATAAGAAATTCCAACTTTTTTGGCCCGGGAAACTAGTGATCACGAATTAAGGCTCTTTTGTAGATTAGACGCTTAGTTTAGAAGATATTGACGATTTAAATTTTTATAAGAAATTCCAACTTTTTTGGCCCGGGAAACTAGTGATCACGAATTAAGGCTCTTTTGTCGATTAGACGCTTAGTTTAGAAGATATCGACGATTTAAGTTTTTATAAGAAATTCCAACTTTTTTGGCCCGGGAAACTAGTGATCACGAATTAAGGCTCTTTTGTCGATTAGACGCTTAGTTTAGAAGATATCGACGATTTAAGATTTTATAAGAAATTCCAACTTTTTTGGCCCGGGAAACTAGTGATCACGAATTAAGGCTCTTTTGTCGATTAAACGCTTAGTTTGGAAGATATCGACGATTTAAGTTTTTATAAGAAATTCCAACTTTTTTGGCCCGGGAAACTAGTGATCACGAATTAAGGCTCTTTTGTCGATTAGACGCTTAGTTTATAAGATATCGACGATTTAAGATTTTATAAGAAATTCCAACTTTTTTGGCCCGGGAAACTAGTGATCACGAATTAAGGCTCTTTTGTCGATTAGACGCTTAGTTTGGAAGATATCGACGATTTGAGTTTTTATAAGAAATTCCAACTTTTTTGGCCCGGGAAACTAGTGATCACGAATTAAGGCCCTTTTATCGATTAGACGCTTAGTTTGGAAGATATCGACAATTTAAGTTTTTATAAGAAATTCCAACTTTTTCGGCCCGGGAAAATAGTGATCACGAATTAATGCTCTTTTGTTGATAAGCAGCTTAGTTTAGAAGATATTGACGATTTAAATTTTTATAAGAAATTCCAACTTTTTTGGCCCGGGCAACTAGTAATCACGAAGTAAGGCTCTTTTGTCGATTAGACGCTTAGTTTAGAAGATATCGACGATTTAAGTTTTTATAAGAAATTCCAACTTTTTTGGCCCGGGAAACTAGTGATCACGAATTAAGGCTCTTTTGTCGATTAGACGCTTAGTTTAGAAGATATTGACGATTTAAGTTTTTATAAGAAATTCCAACTTTTTTGGCCCGGGAAACTAGTGATCTCGAATTAAGGCCCTTTTATCGATTAGACGCTTAGTTTGGAAGATATCGACAAATTAAGTTTTTATAAGAAATTCCAACTTTTTCGGCCCGGGAAAATAGTGATCACGAATTAAGGCTCTTTTGTTGATAAGCAGCTTAGTTTAGAAGATATCGACGATTTAAATTTTTATAAGAAATTCCAAATTTTTTGGCCCGGGAAACTAGTGATCACGAATTAAGGCTCTTTTGTCGATTAGACGCTTAGTTTAGAAGATATCGACGATTTAAGTTTTTATAAGAAATTCCAACTTTTTTGGCCCGGGAAACTAGTGATCACGAATTAAGGCTCTTTTGTCGATTATACGCTTAGTTTGGAAGCCCGGGAAACTAGTGATCACGAATTAAGGCTCTTTTGTCGGTTAGACGCTTAGTTTGGAAGCCCGGGAAACTAGTGATCACGAATTAAGGCTGTTTTGTCGATCAGATGCTTAGTTTAGAAGATATCGACGACTTAAGTTTTTATAAGAAATTCCAACTTTTTTGGCCCGGGAAACTAGTGATCACGAATTGACTCTCTTTTGTCGATTAGACGCTTAGTTTGGAAGATATCGACGATTTAAATTTTTATAAGAAATTCCAACTTTTTTGGCCCGGGAAACTAGTGATCACGAATTAAGGCTCTTTTGTCGATTAAACGCTTAGTTTAGAAGATATCGACGAAATTCCAACTTTTTTGGCCCGGGAAACTAGTGATCACGAATTGAGGGTCTTTTGTCGATTAGACGCTTAGTTTGGAAGATATCGACAATTTAAGTTTTTATAAGAAATTCCAATTTTTTTTCCCCGGGAAACTAGTGATCACGAGTTAAGGCTCTTTTGTCGATTAGACGCTTAGTTTGGAAGATATCGACGATTTAAGTTTTCATAAGAAATTCCAACTTTTTTGGCCCGGGAAACTAGTGAAATTCCAACTTTTTTGGCCCGGGAAAATAGTGATCACGAATTAAGGCTCTTTTATTGATTAGCCGCTTAGTTTAGAAGATATCGACGATTTAAGTTTTCATAAGAAATTCCAACTTTTTTGGCCCAGGAAACTAGTGATCACGAATTAAGGCTCTTTTGTCGATTAGACGCTTAGTTTATAAGATATCGACGATTTAAGTTTTTTTTTGGCCCGGGAAACTAGTGACCACGAATTAAGGCTCTTTTGTCGATTAGACGCTTAGTTTGCAAGATATCGACGATTTAAGTTTTTATAAGAAATTCCAACTTTTTTGGCCCGGGAAAATAGTGATCACGAATTAAGGCTCTTTTGTTGATTAGCCGCTTAGTTTAGAAGATATCGACGATTTAAGTTTTCATAAGAAATTTCAACTTTTTTGGCCCAGGAAACTAGTGATCACGAATTAAGGCTCT
This sequence comes from Hydrotaea diabolus, assembly GCA_963513945.1. Lineage (NCBI taxonomy): Eukaryota > Metazoa > Arthropoda > Insecta > Diptera > Muscidae > Hydrotaea > Hydrotaea diabolus. The sequence continues at coordinate 170,317,233 of OY740719.1, forward strand.
TTTGTCGATTAGACACTTAGTTTGGAAGATATCGACGATTTAAGTTTTTATAAGAAATTCCAACTTTTTTGGCCCGGGAAAATAGTGATCACGAATTAAGGCTCTTTTGTTGATTAGCCGCTTAGTTTAGAAGATATCGACGATTTAAGTTTTCATAAGAAATTCCAACTTTTTTGGCCCAGAAAACTAGTGATCACGAATTAAGGCTCTTTTGTCGATTAGATGCTTAGTTTGGAAGATATCGACGATTTTAGTTTTTATATTAGTTTAGATATCGACGATTTTAGTTTTTTGGCCCGGGAAGCTAGTGATCACGAATTAAGACTCTTTTGTCGATTTGACGTTTAGTTTGCAAGATATCGACGATTTACTAGTTTCCCGGGCCAACTTTTTTGGCCCGGGAAACTAGTGATCACGAATTAAGGCTGTTTTGTCGATTAGATGCTTAGTTTAGAAGATATCGACGATTCAAGTTTTTATAAGAAATTCCAACTTTTTTGGCCCGGGAAACTAGTGATCACGAATTAAGGCTCTTTTGTCGATTAGACGCTTAGTTTGGAAGATATCGACGATTTAAGTTTTCATAAGAAATTCCAACTTTTTTGGCCCGGGAAACTAGTGATCACGAATTAAGGCTCTTTTGTCGATTAGACGCTTAGTTTAGAAGATATTGACGATTAAAGTTTTTATAAGAAATTCCAACATTTTTGGCCCGGGAAACTAGTGATCAAGAATTAAGACTCTTTTGTCGATTAGACGCTTAGTTTGCAAGATATCGACGATTTAAGTTTTCATAAGAAATTCCAACTTTTTTGGCCCAGGAAACTAGTGATCACGAATTAAGGCTCTTTTGTCGATTAGACGCTTAGTTTAGAAGATATCGACGATTTAAGTTTTTATAAGAAATTCCAACTTTATTTGCCCGGGAAACTAGTGATCACGAATTAAGGCTCTTTTGTCGATTAGACGCTTAGTTTGGAAGATATCGACGATTTAAGTTTTCATAAGAAATTCCAACTTTTTTGGCCTGGGAAACTAGTGATCACGAATTAAGGCTGTTTTGTCGATTAGACGCTTAGTTTGGAAGATATCGACGATTTAAGTTTTTATAAGAAATTCCAACTTTTTTGGCCTGGGAAACTAGTGATCACAAATTAAGTCTGTTGTCGATAAGATGCTAAGTTTAGAAGATATCGACGATTCAAGTTTTTATAAGAAATTCCAACTTTTTTGGCCCGGGAAACTAGTGATCACGAATTAAGGCTCTTTTGTTGATTAGCCGCTTAGTTTAGAAGATATCGACGATTTAAGTTTTCATAAGAAATTCCAACTTTTTTGGCCCAGGAAACTAGTGATCACGAATTAAGGCTCTTTTGTCGATTAGACGCTTAGTTTAGAAGTTATCGACGATTTAAGTTTTTTTTGGCCCGGGAAACTAGTGACCACGAATTAAGGCTCTTTTGTCGATTATACGCTTAGTTTGGAAGATATCGACGATTTAAGTTTTCATAAGAAATTCCAACTTTTTTGGCCCAGGAAACTAGTGTTCACGAATTAAGGCTCTTTTGTCGATAAGACGCTTAGTTTAGAAGATATCGACGATTTAAGTTTTTATAAGAAATTCCAACTTTTTTGGCCCAGGAAACAAGTGACCACGAATTAAGGCTCTTTTGTTGGAAGATATCGACGATTTAAGTTTTTATAAGAAATTCCAACTTTTTTGGCCCGGGAAACTAGTGATCACGAATTAAGGCTCTTTTGTCGATTAGACGCTTAGTTTGGAAGATATCGACGATTTAAGTTTTTATAAGAAATTCCAACTTTTCTGGCCCGGGAAACTAGTGATCACGAATTAAGGCTCTTTTGTTGATTAGCCGCTTAGTTTGGAAGATATCGACGATTTAAGTTTTTATAAGAAATTCCAACTTTTTTGGCCCGGGAAAATAGTGATCACGAATTAAGGCTCTTTTGTTGATTAGCCGCTTAGTTTAGAAGATATCGACGATTTAAGTTTTTATAAGAAATTCCAACTTTTTTGGCCCGGGAAACTAGTGCGTCGATTAGACGCTTAGTTTGGAAGATATCGACGATTTAAGTTTTTATAAGAAATTCCAACTTTTTTGGCCCAGGAAACAAGTGATCACGAATTTAGGCTCTTTTGTCGATTAGACGCTTAGTTTAGAAGATATCGACGATTTAAGTTTTTATACGAAATTCCAACTTTTTTGGCCCGGGAAACTAGTGATCACGAATTAAGGCTCTTTTGTCGATTATACGCTTAGTTTGGAAGATATCGACGATTTAAGTTTTCATAAGAAATTCCAACTTTTTTGGCCCAGGAAACTAGTGATCACAAATTAGGACTCTTTTGTCGATTAGACGCTTAGTTTGCAAGATATCGACGATTTAAGTTTTTATAAGAAATTCCAACTTTTTTGGCCCGGGAAACTAGTGCGTCGATTAGACGCTTAGTTTGGAAGATATCGACGATTTAAGTTTTTTAAGAGATTCCAACTTTTTTGGCCCGGGAAACTAGTGATCACGAATTAAGGCTCTTTTGTTGATTAGCCGCTTAGTTTAGAAGATATCGACGATTTAAGTTTTTATAAGAAATTCCAACTTTTTTGGCCCGGGAAACTAGTGATCACGAATTAAGGCTCTTTTGTCGATTATACGCTTAGTTTGGAAGATATCGACGATTTAAGTTTTCATAAGAAATTCCAACTTTTTTGGCCCAGGAAACTAGTGATCACGAATTAAGGCTCTTTTGTCGATTAGACGCTTAGTTTAGAAGATATCGACGATTTAAGTTTTTATAAGAAATTCCAACTTTTTTGGCCCAGGAAACAAGTGATCACGAATTTAGGCTCTTTTGTCGATTAGACGCTTAGTTTAGAAGATATCGACGATTTAAGTTTTTATAAGAAATTCCAACTTTTTTGGCCCAGGAAACTAGTGATCACAAATTAAGACTCTTTTGTCGATTAGACGCTTAGTTTGCAAGATATCGACGATTTAAGTTTTTATAAGAAATTCCAACTTTTTTGGCCCGGGAAACTAGTGCGTCGATTAGACGCTTAGTTTGGAAGATATCGACGATTTAAGTTTTTTAAGAGATTCCAACTTTTTTGGCCCGGGAAACTAGTGATCACGAATTAAGGCTCTTTTGTTGATTAGCCGCTTAGTTTAGAAGATATCGACGATTTAAGTTTTTATAAGAAATTCCAACTTTTTTGGCCCGGGAAACTAGTGATCACAAATTAAGACTCTTTTGTCGATTAGACGCTTAGTTTGCAAGATATCGACGATTTAAGTTTTTATAAGAAATTCCAACTTTTTTGGCCCGGGAAACTAGTGCGTCGATTAGACGCTTAGTTTGGAAGATATCGACGATTTAAGTTTTTTAAGAGATTCCAACTTTTTTGGCCCGGGAAACTAGTGATCACGAATTGAGGCTCTTTTGTTGATTAGCCGCTTAGTTTAGAAGATATCGACGATTTAAGTTTTTATAAGAAATTCCAACTTTTTTGGCCCGGGAAACTAGTGATCACGAATTAAGGCTCTTTTGTCGATTATACGCTTAGTTTGGAAGATATCGACGATTTAAGTTTTCATAAGAAATTCCATCTTTTTTGGCCCGGGAAACTAGTGATCACGAATTGAGGATCTTTTGTCGATTAGACGCTTAGTCTGGAAGATATCGACGATTTAAGTTTTTATAAGAAATTCCAACTTTTTTTGCCCGGGAAACTAGTGATCACGAATTAAGGCTCTTTTGACTCTCTCTTTAGTTTGGAAGATATCGACGATTTAAGTTTTTATAAGAAATTCCAACTTTTTTGTCCCGGGAAACTAGTGATCACGACTTAAGGTTGTTTTATCGATTAGATGCTAAGTTTAGAAGATATCGACGATATATGTTTTTATAAGAAATTCCAACTTTTTTGGCCCGGGAAACTAGTGATCACGAATTAAGGCTCTTTTGTCGATTAGATGCTTAGTTTAGAAGATATCGACGATTTAAGTTTTTATACGAAATTCCAACTTTTTTGGCCCGGGAAACTAGTGATCACGAATTAAGGCTCTTTTGTCGATTATACGCTTAGTTTGGAAGATATCGACGATTTAAGTTTTTATAAGAAATTCCAACTTTTTTGGCCCGGGAAACTAGTGATCACGAATTAAGGCTCTTTTGTCGACTAGACGCTTAGTTTGGAAGATATCGACGATTTAAGTTTTCATAAGAAATTCCAACTTTTTTGGCCCGGGAAACTAGTGATCACGAATTAAGACTCTTTTGTCGATTAGACGCTTAGTTTGCAAGATATCGACGATTTAAGTTTTTATAAGAAATTCCAACTTTTTTGGCCCGGGAAACTTGTGCGTCGATTAGACGCTTAGTTTGGAAGATATCGACGATTTAAGTTTTTATAAGAAATTCCAACTTTTTTGGCCCGGGAAACTAGTGATCACGACTTAAGGTTGTTTTATCGATTAGATGCTAAGTTAAGAAGATATCGACGATATATGTTTTTATAAGAAATTCCAACTTTTTTGGCCCGGGAAACTAGTGATCACGAATTAAGGCTCTTTTGTCGATTAGATGCTTAGTTTAGAAGATATCGACGATTTAAGTTTTTATAAGAGATTCCAACTTTTTTGGCCCGGGAAACTAGTGATCACGAATTGAGGCTCTTTTGTCGATTAGACGCTTAGTTTAGAAGATATCGACGATTTAAGTTTTTATAAGAAATTCCAACTTTTTTGGCCCGGGAAACTAGTGATCACGAATTAAGGCTCTTTTGTCGACTAGACGCTTAGTTTGGAAGATATCGACGATTTAAGTTTTTATAAGAAATTCCAACTTTTTTGGCCCGGGAAACTAGTGATCACGAATTAAGGCTGTTTTGTCGATTAGATGCTTAGTTTAGAAGATATCGACGATTTAAGTTTTTATGAGAAATTCCAACTTTTTTGGCCCGGGAAACTAGTGATCACGAATTGAGGCTCTTTTGTCGATTAGACGCTTAGTTTGGAAGATATCGACGATTTAAATTTTTATAAGAAATTCCAACTTTTTTGGCCCGGGAAACTAGTGATCACGAATTGAGGCTCTTTTGTCGATTAGACGCTTAGTTTGGAAGATATCGACGATTTAAGTTTTTTAAGAGATTCCAACTTTTTTGGCCCGGGAAACTAGTGATCACGAATTAAGGCTCTTTTGTCGATTAGACGCTTAGTTTGGAAGATATCGACGATTTAAGTTTTTTAAGAGATTCCAACTTTTTTGGCCCGGGAAACTAGTGATCACGAATTAAGGCTCTTTTGTTGATTAGCCGCTTAGTTTAGAAGATATCGACGATTTAAATTTTTATAAGAAATTCCAACTTTTTTGGCCCGGGAAACTAGTGATCACGAATTAAGGCTGTTTTGTCGATTAGATGCTTAGTTTAGAAGATATCGACGATTTAAGTTTTTATAAGAAATTCCAACTTTTTTGCCCGGGAAACTAGTGATCACGAATTAAGACTCTTTTGTCGATTAGACGCTGAGTTTAGAAGATATCGACGACTTAAGTTTTTATAAGAAATTCCAACTTTTTTGGCCCGGGAAACTAGTGATCACAAATTAAGACTCTTTTGTCGATTAGACGCTTAGTTTGCAAGATATCGACGATTTAAGTTTTTATAAGAAATTCCAACTTTTTTGGCCCAGGAAACTAGTGCGTCGATTAGACGCTTAGTTTGGAAGATATCGACGATTTAAGTTTTTTAAGAGATTCCAACTTTTTTGGCCCGGGAAACTAGTGATCACGAATTAAGGCTCTTTTGTTGATTAGCCGCTTAGTTTAGAAGATATCGACGATTTAAGTTTTTATAAGAAATTCCAACTTTTTTGGCCCGGGAAACTAGTGATCACGAATTAAGGCTCTTTTGTCGATTATACGCTTAGTTTGGAAGATATCGACGATTTAAGTTTTCATAAGAAATTCCAACTTTTTTGGCCCAGGAAACTAGTGATCACGAATTAAGGCTCTTTTGTCGATTAGACGCTTAGTTTGCAAGATATCGACGATTTAAGTTTTTATAAGAAATTCCAACTTTTTTGGCCCAGGAAACAAGTGATCACGAATTTAGGCTCTTTTGTCGATTAGACGCTTAGTTTAGAAGATATCGACGATTTAAGTTTTTATAAGAAATTCCAACTTTTTTGGCCCAGGAAACTAGTGATCACAAATTAAGACTCTTTTGTCGATTAGACGCTTAGTTTGCAAGATATCGACGATTTAAGTTTTTATAAGAAATTCCAACTTTTTTGGCCCGGGAAACTAGTGCGTCGATTAGACGCTTAGTTTGGAAGATATCGACGATTTAAGTTTTTTAAGAGATTCCAACTTTTTTGGCCCGGGAAACTAGTGATCACGAATTAAGGCTCTTTTGTTGATTAGCCGCTTAGTTTAGAAGATATCGACGATTTAAGTTTTTATAAGAAATTCCAACTTTTTTGGCCCGGGAAACTAGTGATCACAAATTAAGACTCTTTTGTCGATTAGACGCTTAGTTTGCAAGATATCGACGATTTAAGTTTTTATAAGAAATTCCAACTTTTTTGGCCCGGGAAACTAGTGCGTCGATTAGACGCTTAGTTTGGAAGATATCGACGATTTAAGTTTTTTAAGAGATTCCAACTTTTTTGGCCCGGGAAACTAGTGATCACGAATTAAGGCTCTTTTGTTGATTAGCCGCTTAGTTTAGAAGATATCGACGATTTAAGTTTTTATAAGAAATTCCAACTTTTTTGGCCCGGGAAACTAGTGATCACGAATTAAGGCTCTTTTGTCGATTAGACGCTTAGTTTGGAAGATATCGACGATTTAAGTTTACATAAGAAATTCCATCTTTTTTGGCCCCGGAAACTAGTGATCACGAATTGAGGATCTTTTGTCGATTAGACGCTTAGTCTGGAAGATATCGACGATTTAAGTTTTTATAAGAAATTCCAACTTTTTTTGCCCGGGAAACTAGTGATCACGAATTAAGGCTCTTTTGACGATTAGACGCTAAGTTTGGAAGATATCGACGATTTAAGTTTTCATAAGAAATTCCAACTTTTTTGGCCCGGGAAACTAGTGATCACGAATTAAGACTCTTTTGTCGATTAGACGCTTAGTTTGCAAGATATCGACGATTTAAGTTTTTATAAGAAATTCCAACTTTTTTGGCCCGGGAAACTAGTGCGTCGATTAGACGCTTAGTTTGGAAGATATCGACGATTTAAGTTTTTATAAGAAATTCCAACTTTTTTGTCCCGGGAAACTAGTGATCACGACTTAAGGTTGTTTTATCGATTAGATGCTAAGTTTAGAAGATATCGACGATATATGTTTTTATAAGAAATTCCAACTTTTTTGGCCCGGGAAACTAGTGATCACGAATTAAGGCTCTTTTGTCGATTAGATGCTTAGTTTAGAAGATATCGACGATTTAAGTTTTTATACGAAATTCCAACTTTTTTGGCCCGGGAAACTAGTGATCACGAATTAAGGCTCTTTTGTCGATTATACGCTTAGTTTGGAAGATATCGACGATTTAAGTTTTTATAAGAAATTCCAACTTTTTTGGCCCGGGAAACTAGTGATCACGAATTAAGGCTCTTTTGTCGACTAGACGCTTAGTTTGGAAGATATCGACGATTTAAGTTTTCATAAGAAATTCCAACTTTTTTGGCCCGGGAAACTAGTGATTACGAATTAAGACTCTTTTGTCGATTAGACGCTTAGTTTGCAAGATATCGACGATTTAAGTTTTTATAAGAAATTCCAACTTTTTTGGCCCGGGAAACTTGTGCGTCGATTAGACGCTTAGTTTGGAAGATATCGACGATTTAAGTTTTTATAAGAAATTCCAACTTTTTTGGCCCGGGAAACTAGTGATCACGACTTAAGGTTGTTTTATCGATTAGATGCTAAGTTTAGAAGATATCGACGATATATATTTTTATAAGAAATTCCAACTTTTTTGGCCCGGGAAACTAGTGATCACGAATTAAGGCTCTTTTGTCGATTAGATGCTTAGTTTAGAAGATATCGACGATTTAAGTTTTTATAAGAGATTCCAACTTTTTTGGCCCGGGAAACTAGTGATCACGAATTGAGGCTCTTTTGTCGATTAGACGCTTAGTTTAGAAGATATCGACGATTTAAGTTTTTATAAGAAATTCCAACTTTTTTGGCCCGGGAAACTAGTGATCACGCTGTTTTATCGATTGGATGCTTAGTTTAGAAGATATCGACGATTTATGTTTTTATAAGAAATCCCAACTTTTTTGGCCCGGGAAACTAGTGATCACGAATTAAGGCTCTTTTGACGATTAGACGCTTAGTTTGGAAGATATCGACGATTTAAGTTTTATACGAAATTCCAACTTTTTTGGCCCGGGAAACTAGTGACACGAATTAAGGCTCTTTTGTCGATTAGACGCGTAGTTTGCAAGATATCGACGATTTAAGTTTTTATAAGAAATTCCAACTTTTTTGGCCCGGGAAACTAGTGATCACGAATTAAGGCTCTTTTGTCGGTTACACGCTTAGTTTGGAAGCCCGGGAAACTAGTGATCACGAATAAAGGGAAACTATTGATCACGAATTAAGGCTCTTTTGTCGATTAGACGCTTAGTTTAGAAGATATCGACGATTTAAGTTTTTATACGAAATTCCAACTTTTTTGGCCCGGGAAACTAGTGATCACGACTAAAGGGAAACTAGTGATCACGAATTAAGGCTCTTTTGTCGATTAGACGCTTTGTTTCGAAGATATCGACGATTTTAGTTTTTATAAGAGATTCCAACTTTTTTGGCCTGGGAAACTAGTGATCACGAATTAAGGCTCTTTTGTCGATTAGACGCTTTGTTTGGAAGATATCGACGATTTTAGTTTTTATAAGGGATTCCAACTTTTTTGGCCTGGGAAACTAGTGATCACGAATTAAGGCTCTTTTGTCGATTAGAAGCTTAGTTTAGAAGATATCGACGATTTAAGTTTTTATAAGAAATTCCAACTTTTTTGGCCCGGGAAACTAGTGACCACGAATTAAGGCTCTTTTGTCGATTAGACGCTTAGTTTGCAAGATATTGACGATTTATGTTTTAATAAGAAATTCCAACATTTTTGGCCCGGGAAACTAGTGATCACGAATAAGAGCTCTTTTGTCGATTAGACGCTTAGTTTGGAAGATATCGTCGATTTAAATTTGTATAAGAAATTCCAACTTTTTTGGCCCGGGAAACTAGTGATCACGAATTAAGGCTCTTTTGTCGATTAGACGCTTAGTTTAGAAGATATCGACGATTTAAGTTTTTATAAGAAATTCCAACCTTTTTGGCCCGGGAAACTAGTGATCACGAATTAAGGCTCTTTTGTCGATTAGGCGCTTAGTTTGGAAGATATCGACGATTTTAGTTTTTATAAGAGATTCCAACTTTTTTGGCCTGGGAAACTAGTGATCACGAATTAAGGCTCTTTTGTCGATCAGAAGCTTAGTTTAGAAGATATCGACGATTTAAGTTTTTATAAGAAAATCCAAATTTTTTGGCCCGGGAATTTAGTGATCACGAATTAAAACTGTTTTGTCGATTAGATGCTTAGTTTAGAAGATATCGACGATTCAAGTTTTTATAAGAAATTCCAACTTTTTTGGCCCGGGATCACGAATTAAGGCTCTTTTGTCGATTAGACGCTTAGTTTGGAAGATATCGACGATTTAAATTTTTATAAGAAATTCCAACTTTTTTGGCCCGGGACACTAGTGATCACGAATTAAGGCTCTTTTGTCCATTAGACGCTTAGTTTAGAAGATATCGACGATTTAAGTTTTTATAAGAAATTCCAACTTTTTTGGCCCGGGAAACTAGTGATCACGAATTAAGGCTCTTTTGTCGATTAGACGCTTAGTTTAGAAGATATCGACGATTTATGTTTTAATAAGAAATTCCAACTTTTTTGGCCCGGGAAACTAGTGATCACGAATAAGAGCTCTTTTGTCGATTAGACGCTTAGTTTGGAAGATATCGACGATTTAAGTTTTTATAAGAAATTCCAACTTTTTTGGCCCGGGAAACTAGTGATCACGAATTAAGGCTCTTTTGTCCATTAGACGCTTAGTTTAGAAGATATCGACGATTTAAGTTTTTATAAGAAATTCCAACTTTTTTGGCCTGGGAAACTAGTGATCACGAATTAAGGCTCTTTTGTCGATTAGACGCTTAGTTTGCAAGATATTGACGATTTATGTTTTAATAAGAAATTCCAACTTTTTTGGCCCGGGAAACTAGTGATCACGAATAAGAGCTCTTTTGTCGATTAGACGCTTAGTTTGGAAGATATCGACGATTTAAGTTTTCATAAGAAATTCCAACTTTTTTGGCCCGGGAAACTAGTGATCACGAATTAAGGCTCTTTTGTCGATTAGACGCTTAGTTTAGAAGATATCGACGATTTATGTTTTCATAAGAAATTCCAACTTTAGACGCTTAGTTTAGAAGATATCGACGATTTAAGTTTTTATAAGAAATTCCAACTTTTTTGGCCCGGGACACTAGTGATCACGAATTAAGGCTCTTTTGTCCATTAGACGCTTAGTCTGGAAGATATCGACGATTTAAATTTTTATAAGAAATTCCAACTTTTTTGTCCCGGGAAACTAGTGATCACGAATTAAGGCTCTTTTGTCGATTAGACGCTTAGTTTAGAAGATATCGACGATTTAAGTTTTTATAAGAAATTCCAACTTTTTTGGCCCGGGAAACTAGTGATCACGACTTAAGGCTGTTTTATCGATTAGACGCTTAGTTTGCAAGATATTGACGATTTATGTTTTAATAAGAAATTCCATCTTTTTTGGCCCGGGAAACTAGTGATCACGAATTAAGGCTCTTTTGTCGATTAGACGCTTAGTTTAGAAGATATGGACTATTTAAGTTTTTATAAGAAATTCCAACTTTTTTGGCCCGGGAAACTAGTGATCACGAATTGAGGCTCTTTTGTCGATTAGACGCTTAGTTTAGAAGATATCGACGATTTAAGTTTTTATAAGAAATTCCAACTTTTTTGGCCCGGGAAACTAGTGATCACGAATTAAGGCTCTTTTGTCGATTAGACGCTTAGTTTGGAAGATATCGACGATTTTAGTTTTTATAAGAAATTCCAACTTTTTTGGCCCGGGAAACTAGTGATCACGAATTGAGGCTCTTTTGTCGATTAGACGCTTAGTTTAGAAGATATCGACGATTTAAGTTTTTATAAGAAATTCCAACTTTTTTGGCCCGGGAAACTAGTGATCACGAATTGAGGCTCTTTTGTCGATTAGACGCTTAGTTTAGAAGATATCGACGATTTAAGTTTTTATAAGAAATTTCAACTTTTTTGGCCCGGGAAACTAGTGATCACGAATTAAGGCTCTTTTGTCGATTAGACGCTTAGTTTGCAAGATATTGACGATTTATGTTTTAATAAGAAATTCCATCTTTTTTGGCCCGGGAAACTAGTGATCACGAATTAAGGCTCTTTTGTCGATTAGACGCTTAGTTTAGAAGATATCGACTATTTAAGTTTTTATAAGAAATTCCAACTTTTTTGGCCCGGGAAACTAGTGATCACGAATTGAGGCTCTTTTGTCGATTAGACGCTAAGTTTAGAAGATATCGACGATTTAAGTTTTTATAAGAAATTCCAACTTTTTTGGCCCGGGAAACTAGTGATCACGAATTAAGGCTCTTTTGTCGATTAGAGGCTTAGTTTGGAAGATATTGACGATTTAAGTTTTTATAAGAAATTCCAACTTTTTTGGCCCGGGAAACTAGTGACCACGAATTGAGGCTCTTTTGTCGATTAGACGCTTAGTTTGCAAGATATTGACGATTTATGTTTTAATAAGAAATTCCAACTTTTTTGGCCCGGGATACTAGTGATCACGAATAAGAGCTCTTTTGTCGATTAGACGCTTAGTTTGGAAGATATCGTCGATTTAAATTTGTATAAGAAATTCCAACTTTTTTGGTCCGGGAAACTAGTGATCACGAATTAAGGCTCTTTTGTCGATTAGACGCTTAGTTTAGAAGATATCGACGATTTAAGTTTTTATAAGAAATTCCAACTTTTTTGGCCCGGGAAACTAGTGATCACGAATTAAGGCTGTTTTGTCGATTAGATGCTTAGTTTAGAAGATATCGACGATTTAAGATTTTATAAGAAATTCCAACTTTTTTGGCCCGGGAAACTAGTGATCACGAATTGAGGCTCTTTTGTCGATTAGACGCTTAGTTTAGAAGATATCGACGATTTAAGTTTTTATAAGAAATTCCAACTTTTTTGGCCCGGGAAACTAGTGATCACGAATTAAGGCTCTTTTGTCGATTAGACGCTTAGTTTAGAAGATATCGACGATTTAAGTTTTTATAAGAAATTCCAACTTTTTTGGCCCGGAACACTAGTGATCACGAATTAAGGCTCTTTTGTCCATTAGACGCTTAGTCTGGAAGATATCGACGATTTAAATTTTTATAAGAAATTCCAACTTTTTTGTCCCGGGAAACTAGTGATCACGAATTAAGGCTCTTTTGTCGATTAGACGCTTAGTTTAGAAGATATCGACGATTTAAGTTTTTATAAGAAATTCCAACTTTTTTGGCCCGGGAAACTAGTGATCACGACTTAAGGCTGTTTTATCGATTAGACGCTTAGTTTAGAAGATATTGACGATTTAAGTTTTTATAAGAAATTTCAACTTTTTTGGCCCGGGAAACTAGTGATCACGAATTAAGGCTCTTTTGTCGATTAGAGGCTTAGTTTGCAAGATATTGACGATTTATGTTTTAATAAGAAATTCCATCTTTTTTGGCCCGGGAAACTAGTGATCACGAATTAAGGCTCTTTTGTCGATTAGACGCTTAGTTTAGAAGATATCGACTATTTAAGTTTTTATAAGAAATTCCAACTTTTTTGGCCCGGGAAACTAGTGATCACGAATTGAGGCTCTTTTGTCGATTAGACGCTTAGTTTAGAAGATATCGACGATTTAAGTTTTTATAAGAAATTCCAACTTTTTTGGCCCGGGAAACTAGTGATCACGAATTAAGGCTCTTTTGTCGATTAGAGGCTTAGTTTGGAAGATATTGACGATTTAAATTTTTATAAGAAATTCCAACTTTTTTGGCCCGGGAAACTAGTGACTACGAATTAAGGCTCTTTTGTCGATTAGACGCTTAGTTTGCAAGATATTGACGATTTATGTTTTAATAAGAAATTCCAACTTTTTTAGCCCGGGAAACTAGTGATCACGAATAAGAGCTCTTTTGTCGATTAGACGCTTAGTTTGGAAGATATCGTCGATTTAAATTTGTATAAGAAATTCCAACTTTTTTGGCCCGGGAAACTAGTGATCACGAATTAAGGCTCTTTTGTCGATTAGACGCTTAGTTTAGAAGATATCGACGATTTAAGTTTTTATAAGAAATTTCAACTTTTTTGGCCCGGGGAACTAGTGATCACGAATTAAGGCTCTTTTGTCGATTAGACGCTTAGTTTGCAAGATATTGACGATTTATGTTTTAATAAGAAATTCCATCTTTTTTGGCCCGGGAAACTAGTGATCACGAATTAAGGCTCTTTTGTCGATTAGACGCTTAGTTTAGAAGATATCGACTATTTAAGTTTTTATAAGAAATGCCAACTTTTTTGGCCCGGGAAACTAGTGATCACGAATTGAGGCTCTTTTGTCGATTAGACGCTTAGTTTAGAAGATATCGACGATTTAAGTTTTTATAAGAAATTCCAACTTTTTTGGCCCGGGAAACTAGTGATCACGAATTAAGGCTCTTTTGTCGATTAGACGCTTAGTTTGGAAGATATTGACGATTTAAATTTTTATAAGAAATTCCAACTTTTTTGGCCCGGGAAACTAGTGACCACGAATTAAGGCTCTTTTGTCGATTAGACGCTTAGTTTGCAAGATATTGACGATTTATGTTTTAATAAGAAATTCCAACTTTTTTGGCCCGGGAAACTAGTGATCACGAATAAGAGCTCTTTTGTCGATTAGACGCTTAGTTTGGAAGATATCGTCGATTTAAATTTGTATAAGAAATTCCAACTTTTTTGGCCCGGGAAACTAGTGATCACGAATTAAGGCTCTTTTGTCGATTAGACGCTTAGTTTAGAAGATATCGAGGATTTAAGTTTTTATAAGAAATTCCAACTTTTTTGGCCCGGGAAACTAGTGATCACGAATTGAGACTCTTTTGTCGATTAGACTTAGTTTGGAAGATATCGACGATTTAAATTTTTATAAGAAAGTCCAACTTTTTTGGCCCGGGAAACTAGTGATCACGAATTAAGGCTCTTTTGTCGATTAGACACTTAGTTTAGAAGATATCGACGATTTATGTTTTCATAAGAAGTTCCAACTTTTTTTGGCCCGGGAAACTAGTGATCACGAATTAAGGCTCTTTTGTCGATTATACGCTTAGTTTTGAAGATATCGACGATTTAAGTTTTTATAAGAAATTCCATCTTTTTTGGCCCGGGAAACTAGTGATCACGAATTGAGGCTCTTTTGTCGATTAGACGCTTAGTCTGGAAGATATCGACGATTTAAATTTTTATGAGAAATTCCAACTTTTTTGGCCCGGGAAACTAGTGACCACGAATTAAGGCTCTTTTGTCGATTATACGCTTAGTTTGGAAGATATCGACGATTTAAGTTTTCATAAGAAATTCCAACTTTTTTGGTCCGGGAAACTAGTGATCACGAATTAAGGCTCTTTTGTCGATTAGACGCTTAGTTTAGAAGATATCGACGATTTAAGTTTTTATAAGAAAATCCAAATTTTTTGGCCCGGGAATTTAGTGATCACGAATTAAGGCTCTTTTGTCGATTAGGCGCTTAGTTTGGAAGATATCGCCGATTTTAGTTTTTATAAGAGATTCCAGCTTTTTTGGCCTGGGAAACTAGTGATCACGAATTAAGGCTCTTTTGTCGATCAGAAGCTTAGTTTAGAAGATATCGACGATTTAAGTTTTTATAAGAAATTCCAACTTTTTTGACCCGGGAAACTAGTGATCACGAATTAAAACTGTTTTGTCGATTAGATGCTTAGTTTAGAAGATATCGACGATTCAAGTTTTTATAAGAAATTCCAACTTTTTTGGCCCGGGATCACGAATTAAGGCTCTTTTGTCGATTAGACGCTTAGTTTGGAAGATATCGACGATTTTATAAGAAATTCCAACTTTTTTGGCCCGGGAAACTAGTGATCACGACTTAAGGCTGTTTTATCGATTGGATGCTTAGTTTAGAAGATATCGACGATTTAAGTTTTTATAATAAATTCCAACTTTTTTGGCCCGGGAAACTAGTGATCACGAACTAAGGCTCTTTTGTCGATTAGACGCTTAGTTTGCAAGATATTGACGATTTATGTTTTAATAAGAAATTCCAACTTTTTTGGCCCGGGAAACTAGTGATCACGAATAAGAGCTCTTTTGTCGATTAGACGCTTAGTTTGGAAGATATCGACGATTTAAGTTTTCATAAGAAATTCCAACTTTTTTGGCCCGGGAAACTAGTGATCACGAATTAAGGCTCTTTTGTCGATTAGACGCTTAGTTTAGAAGATATCGACGACTTTAGACGCTTAGTTTAGAAGATATCGACGATTTAAGTTTTTATAAGAAATTCCAACTTTTTTGGCCCGGGAAACTAGTGATCACGACTTAAGGCTGTTTTATCGATTAGACGCTTAGTTTAGAAGATATTGACGATTTAAGTTTTTATAAGAAATTTCAACTTTTTTGGCCCGGGAAACTAGTGATCACGAATTAAGGCTCTTTTGTCGATTAGACGCTTAGTTTGCAAGATATTGACGATTTATGTTTTAATAAGAAATTCCATCTTTTTTGGCCCGGGAAACTAGTGATCACGAATTAAGTCTCTTTTGTCGATTAGACGCTTAGTTTAGAAGATATCGACTATTTAAGTTTTTATAAGAAATTCCAACTTTTTTGGCCCGGGAAACTAGTGATCACGAATTGAGGCTCTTTTGTCGATTAGACGCTTAGTTTAGAAGATATCGACGATTTAAGTTTTTATAAGAAATTCCAACTTTTTTGGCCCGGGAAACTAGTGATCACGAATTAAGGCTCTTTTGTCGATTAGACGCTTAGTTTGGAAGATATTGACGATTTAAGTTTTTATAAGAAATTCCAACTTTTTTGGCCCGGGAAACTAGTGACCACGAATTAAGGCTCTTTTGTCGATTAGACGCTTAGTTTGCAAGATATTGACGATTTATGTTTTAATAAGAAATTCCAACTTTTTTGGCCCGGGAAACTAGTGATCACGAATAAGAGCTCTTTTGTCGATTAGACGCTTAGTTTGGAAGATATCGTCGATTTAAATTTGTATAAGAAATTCCAACTTTTTTGGCCCGGGAAACTAGTGATCACGAATTAAGGCTCTTTTGTCGATTAGACGCTTAGTTTAGAAGATATCGACGATTTAAGTTTTTATAAGAAATTCCAACTTTTTTGGCCCGGGAAACTAGTGATCACGAATTAAGGCTCTTTTGTCGATTAGACGCTTAGTTTGGAAGATATTGACGATTTAAGTTTTTATAAGAAATTCCAACTTTTTTGGCCCGGGAAACTAGTGACCACGAATTAAGGCTCTTTTGTCGATTAGACGCTTAGTTTGCAAGATATTGACGATTTATGTTTTAATAAGAAATTCCAACTTTTTTGGCCCGGGAAACTAGTGATCACGAATAAGAGCTCTTTTGTCGATTAGACGCTTAGTTTGGAAGATATCGTCGATTTAAATTTGTATAAGAAATTCCAACTTTTTTGGCCCGGGAAACTAGTGATCACGAATTAAGGCTCTTTTGTCGATTAGACGCTTAGTTTAGAAGATATCGACGATTTAAGTTTTTATAAGAAATTCCAACTTTTTTGGCCCGGGAAACTAGTGATCACGAATTAAGGCTGTTTTGTCGATTAGATGCTTAGTTTAGAAGATATCGACGATTTAAGATTTTATAAGAAATTCCAACTTTTTTGGCCCGGGAAACTAGTGATCACGAATTGAGACTCTTTTGTCGATTAGACTTAGTTTGGAAGATATCGACGATTTAAATTTTTATAAGAAATTCCAACTTTTTTGGCCCGGGAAACTAGTGATCACGAATTAAGGCTCTTTTGTCGATTAGACACTTAGTTTAGAAGATATCGACGATTTATATTTTCATAAGAAGTTCCAACTTTTTTTGGCCCGGGAAACTAGTGATCACGAATTAAGGCTCTTTTGTCGATTATACGCTTAGTTTGGAAGATATCGACGATTTAAGTTTTTATAAGAAATTCCATCTTTTTTGGCCCGGGAAACTAGTGATCACGAATTGAGGCTCTTTTGTCGATTAGACGCTTAGTCTGGAAGATATCGACGATTTAAATTTTTATGAGAAAGTCCAACTTTTTTGGCCCGGGAAACTAGTGACCACGAATTAAGGCTCTTTTGCCGATTATACGCTTAGTTTGGAAGATATCGACGATTTAAGTTTTCATAAGAAATTCCAACTTTTTTGGTCCGGGAAACTAGTGATCACGAATTAAGGCTCTTTTGTCGATTAGATGCTTAGTTTAGAAGATATCGACGATTTAAGTTTTTATAAGAAAATCCAAATTTTTTGGCCCGGGAATTTAGTGATCACGAATTAAGGCTCTTTTGTCGATTAGGCGCTTAGTTTGGAAGATATCGACGATTTTAGTTTTTATAAGAGATTCCAACTTTTTTGGCCTGGGAAACTAGTGATCACGAATTAAGGCTCTTTTGTCGATCAGAAGCTTAGTTTAGAAGATATCGACGATTTAAGTTTTTATAAGAAATTCCAACTTTTTTGACCCGGGAAACTAGTGATCACGAATTAAAACTGTTTTGTCGATTAGATGCTTAGTTTAGAAGATATCGACGATTCAAGTTTTTATAAGAAATTCCAACTTTTTTGGCCCGGGATCACGAATTAAGGCTCTTTTGTCGATTAGACGCTTAGTTTGGAAGATATCGACGATTTTATAAGAAATTCCAACTTTTTTGGCCCGGGAAACTAGTGATCACGACTTAAGGCTGTTTTATCGATTAGATGCTTAGTTTAGAAGATATCGACGATTTAAGTTTTTATAATAAATTCCAACTTTTTTGGCCCGGGAAACTAGTGATCACGAATTAAGGCTCTTTTGTCGATTAGACGCTTAGTTTGCAAGATATTGACGATTTATGTTTTAATAAGAAATTCCAACTTTTTTGGCCCGGGAAACTAGTGATCACGAATAAGAGCTCTTTTGTCGATTAGACGCTTAGTTTGGAAGATATCGACGATTTAAGTTTTCATAAGAAATTCCAACTTTTTTGGCCCGGGAAACTAGTGATCACGAATTAAGGATCTTTTGTCGATTAGACGCTTAGTTTAGAAGATATCGACGATTTATGTTTTCATAAGAAATTCCAACTTTAGACGCTTAGTTTAGAAGATATCGACGATTTAATTTTTTATAAGAAATTCCAACTTTTTTGGCCCGGGACACTAGTGATCACGAATTAAGGCTCTTTTGTCCATTAGACGCTTAGTCTGGAAGATATCGACGATTTAAATTTTTATAAGAAATTCCAACTTTTTTGTCCCGGGAAACTAGTGATCACGAATTAAGGCTCTTTTGTCGATTAGACGCTTAGTTTAGAAGATATCGACGATTTAAGTTTTTATAAGAAATTCCAACTTTTTTGGCCCGGGAAACTAGTGTTCACGACTTAAGGCTGTTTTATCGATTAGACGCTTAGTTTAGAAGATATTGACGATTTAAGTTTTTATAAGAAATTTCAACTTTTTTGGCCCGGGAAACTAGTGATCACGAATTAAGGCTCTTTTGTCCATTAGACGCTTAGTCTGGAAGATATCGACGATTTAAATTTTTATAAGAAATTCCAACTTTTTTGTCCCGGGAAACTAGTGATCACGAATTAAGGCTCTTTTGTCGATTAGACGCTTAGTTTAGAAGATATCGACTATTTAAGTTTTTATAAGAAATTCCAACTTTTTTGGCCCGGGAAACTAGTGATCACGAATTGAGGCTCTTTTGTCGATTAGACGCTTAGTTTAGAAGATATCGACGATTTAAGTTTTTATAAGAAATTCCAACTTTTTTGGCCCGGGAAACTAGTGATCACGAATTAAGGCTCTTTTGTCGATTAGACGCTTAGTTTGGAAGATATTGACGATTTATGTTTTAATAAGAAATTCCATCTTTTTTGGCCCGGGAAACTAGTGATCACGAATTGAGGCTCTTTTGTCGATTAGACGCTTAGTTTAGAAGATATCGACGATTTAAGTTTTTATAAGAAATTCCAACTTTTTTGGCCCGGGAAACTAGTGATCACGAATTAAGGCTCTTTTGTCGATTAGACGCTTAGTTTGCAAGATATTGACGATTTATGTTTTAATAAGAAATTCCATCTTTTTTGGCCCGGGAAACTAGTGATCACGAATTAAGGCTCTTTTGTCGATTAGACGCTTAGTTTAGAAGATATCGACTATTTAAGTTTTTATAAGAAATTCCAACTTTTTTGGCCCGGGAAACTAGTGATCACGAATTGAGGCTCTTTTGTCGATTAGACGCTTAGTTTAGAAGATATCGACGATTTAAGTTTTTATAAGAAATTCCAACTTTTTTGGCCCGGGAAACTAGTGATCACGAATTAAGGCTCTTTTGTCGATTAGACGCTTAGTTTGGAAGATATTGACGATTTAAGTTTTTATAAGAAATTCCAACTTTTTTGGCCCGGGAAACTAGTGACCACGAATTAAGGCTCTTTTGTCGAGTAGACGCTTAGTTTGCAAGATATTGACGATTTATGTTTTAATAAGAAATTCCAACTTTTTTGGCCCGGGAAACTAGTGATCACGAATAAGAGCTCTTTTGTCGATTAGACGCTTAGTTTGGAAGATATCGTCGATTTAAATTTGTATAAGAAATTCCAACTTTTTTGGCCCGGGAAACTAGTGATCACGAATTAAGGCTGTTTTGTCGATTAGATGCTTAGTTTAGAAGATATCGACGATTTAAGATTTTATAAGAAATTCCAACTTTTTTGGCCCGGGAAACTAGTGATCACGAATTGAGACTCTTTTGTCGATTAGACTTAGTTTGGAAGATATCGACGATTTAAATTTTTATAAGAAATTCCAACTAAGAAATTTCAAATTTTTTGGCCCGGGAAACTAGTGATCACGAATTAAGGCTCTTTTGTCGATTAGACGCTTAGTTTAGAAGATATCGACTATTTAAGTTTTTATAAGAAATTCCAACTTTTTTGGCCCGGGAAACTAGTGATCACGAATTGAGGCTCTTTTGTCGATTAGACGCTTAGTTTAGAAGATATCAACGATTTAAGTTTTTATAAGAAATTCCAACTTTTTTGGCCCGGGAAACTAGTGATCACGAATTAAGGCTCTTTTGTCGATTAGACGCTTAGTTTGGAAGATATTGACGATTTAAATTTTTATAAGAAATTCCAACTTTTTTGGCCCGGGAAACTAGTGACCACGAATTAAGGCTCTTTTGTCGATTAGACGCTTAGTTTGCAAGATATTGACGATTTATGTTTTAATAAGAAATTCCAACTTTTTTGGCCCGGGAAACTAGTGATCACGAATAAGAGCTCTTTTGTCGATTAGACGCTTAGTTTGGAAGATATCGTCGATTTAAATTTGTATAAGAAATTCCAACTTTTTTGGCCCGGGAAACTAGTGATCACGAATTAAGGCTCTTTTGTCGATTAGACGCTTAGTTTAGAAGATATCGACGATTTAAGTTTTTATAAGAAATTCCAACTTTTTTGGCCCGGGAAACTAGTGATCACGAATAAGAGCTCTTTTGTCGATTAGACGCTTAGTTTGGAAGATATCGTCGATTTAAATTTGTATAAGAAATTCCAACTTTTTTGGCCCGGGAAACTAGTGATCACGAATTAAGGCTGTTTTGTCGATTAGATGCTTAGTTTAGAAGATATCGACGATTTAAGATTTTATAAGAAATTCCAACTTTTTTTGCCCGGGAAACTAGTGATCACGAATTGAGACTCTTTTGTCGATTAGACTTAGTTTGGAAGATATCGACGATTTAAATTTTTATAAGAAATTCCAACTAAGAAATTTCAAATTTTTTGGCCCGGGAAACTAGTGATCACGAATTAAGGCTCTTTTGTCGATTAGACGCTTAGTTTGCAAGATATTGACGATTTATGTTTTAATAAGAAATTCCATCTTTTTTGGCCCGGGAAACTAGTGATCACGAATTAAGGCTCTTTTGTCGATTAGACGCTTAGTTTAGAAGATATCGACTATTTAAGTTTTTATAAGAAATTCCAACTTTTTTGGCCCGGGAAACTAGTGATCACGAATTGAGGCTCTTTTGTCGATTAGACGCTTAGTTTAGAAGATATCGACGATTTAAGTTTTTATAAGAAATTCCAACTTTTTTGGCCCGGGAAACTAGTGATCACGAATTAAGGCTCTTTTGTCGATTAGACGCTTAGTTTGGAAGATATTGACGATTTAAGTTTTTATAAGAAATTCCAACTTTTTTGGCCCGGGAAACTAGTGACCACGAATTAAGGCTCTTTTGTCGAGTAGACGCTTAGTTTGCAAGATATTGACGATTTATGTTTTAATAAGAAATTCCAACTTTTTTGGCCCGGGAAACTAGTGATCACGAATAAGAGCTCTTTTGTCGATTAGACGCTTAGTTTGGAAGATATCGTCGATTTAAATTTGTATAAGAAATTCCAACTTTTTTGGCCCGGGAAACTAGTGATCACGAATTAAGGCTGTTTTGTCGATTAGATGCTTAGTTTAGAAGATATCGACGATTTAAGATTTTATAAGAAATTCCAACTTTTTTGGCCCGGGAAACTAGTGATCACGAATTGAGACTCTTTTGTCGATTAGACTTAGTTTGGAAGATATCGACGATTTAAATTTTTATAAGAAATTCCAACTAAGAAATTTCAAATTTTTTGGCCCGGGAAACTAGTGATCACGAATTAAGGCTCTTTTGTCGATTAGACGCTTAGTTTAGAAGATATCGACTATTTAAGTTTTTATAAGAAATTCCAACTTTTTTGGCCCGGGAAACTAGTGATCACGAATTGAGGCTCTTTTGTCGATTAGACGCTTAGTTTAGAAGATATCAACGATTTAAGTTTTTATAAGAAATTCCAACTTTTTTGGCCCGGGAAACTAGTGATCACGAATTAAGGCTCTTTTGTCGATTAGACGCTTAGTTTGGAAGATATTGACGATTTAAGTTTTTATAAGAAATTCCAACTTTTTTGGCCCGGGAAACTAGTGACCACGAATTAAGGCTCTTTTGTCGATTAGACGCTTAGTTTGCAAGATATTGACGATTTATGTTTTAATAAGAAATTCCAACTTTTTTGGCCCGGGAAACTAGTGATCACGAATAAGAGCTCTTTTGTCGATTAGACGCTTAGTTTGGAAGATATCGTCGATTTAAATTTGTATAAGAAATTCCAACTTTTTTGGCCCGGGAAACTAGTGATCACGAATTAAGGCTCTTTTGTCGATTAGACGCTTAGTTTAGAAGATATCGACGATTTAAGTTTTTATAAGAAATTCCAACTTTTTTGGCCCGGGAAACTAGTGATCACGAATAAGAGCTCTTTTGTCGATTAGACGCTTAGTTTGGAAGATATCGTCGATTTAAATTTGTATAAGAAATTCCAACTTTTTTGGCCCGGGAAACTAGTGATCACGAATTAAGGCTGTTTTGTCGATTAGATGCTTAGTTTAGAAGATATCGACGATTTAAGATTTTATAAGAAATTCCAACTTTTTTTGCCCGGGAAACTAGTGATCACGAATTGAGACTCTTTTGTCGATTAGACTTAGTTTGGAAGATATCGACGATTTAAATTTTTATAAGAAATTCCAACTAAGAAATTTCAAATTTTTTGGCCCGGGCAACTAGTGATCACGAATTAAGGCTCTTTTGTTGATTAGCAGCTTAGTTTAGAAGATATCGACGATTTAAATTTTTATAAGAAATTCCAACTTTTTTGGCCCGGGAAACTAGTGACCACGAATTAAGGCTCTTTTGTCGATTAGACGCTTAGTTTGCAAGATATTGACGATTTATGTTTTAATAAGAAATTCCAACTTTTTTGGCCCGGGAAACTAGTGATCACGAATAAGAGCTCTTTTGTCGATTAGACGCTTAGTTTGGAAGATATCGTCGATTTAAATTTGTATAAGAAATTCCAACTTTTTTGGCCCGGGAAACTAGTGATCACGAATTAAGGCTCTTTTGTCGATTAGACGCTTAGTTTAGAAGATATCGACGATTTAAGTTTTTATAAGAAATTCCAACTTTTTTGGCCCGGGAAACTAGTGATCACGAATAAGAGCTCTTTTGTCGATTAGACGCTTAGTTTGGAAGATATCGTCGATTTAAATTTGTATAAGAAATTCCAACTTTTTTGGCCCGGGAAACTAGTGATCACGAATTAAGGCTGTTTTGTCGATTAGATGCTTAGTTTAGAAGATATCGACGATTTAAGATTTTATAAGAAATTCCAACTTTTTTTGCCCGGGAAACTAGTGATCACGAATTGAGACTCTTTTGTCGATTAGACTTAGTTTGGAAGATATCGACGATTTAAATTTTTATAAGAAATTCCAACTAAGAAATTTCAAATTTTTTGGCCCGGGCAACTAGTGATCACGAATTAAGGCTCTTTTGTTGATTAGCAGCTTAGTTTAGAAGATATCGACGATTTAAATTTTTATAAGAAATTCCAACTTTTTTGGCCCGGGCAACTAGTGATCACGAATTAAGGCTGTTTTGTCGATTAGACACTTAGTTTGGAAGATATTGACGATTTAAGTTTTTATAAGAAATTCCAACTTTTTTGGCCCGGGAAACTAGTGACCACGAATTAAGGCTCTTTTGTCGATTAGACGCTTAGTTTGCAAGATATTGACGATTTATGTTTTAATAAGAAATTCCAACTTTTTTGGCCCGGGAAACTAGTGATCACGAATAAGAGCTCTTTTGTCGATTAGACGCTTAGTTTGGAAGATATCGTCGATTTAAATTTGTATAAGAAATTCCAACTTTTTTGGCCCGGGAAACTAGTGATCACGAATTAAGGCTCTTTTGTCGATTAGACGCTTAGTTTAGAAGATATCGACGATTTAAGTTTTTATAAGAAATTCCAACTTTTTTTGCCCGGGAAACTAGTGATCACGAATTGAGACTCTTTTGTCGATTAGACTTAGTTTGGAAGATATCGACGATTTAAATTTTTATAAGAAATTCCAACTAAGAAATTTCAAATTTTTTGGCCCGGGCAACTAGTGATCACGAATTAAGGCTCTTTTGTTGATTAGCAGCTTAGTTTAGAAGATATCGACGATTTAAATTTTTATAAGAAATTCCAACTTTTTTGGCCCGGGCAACTAGTGATCACGAATTAAGGCTGTTTTGTCGATTAGACACTTAGTTTGGAAGATATTGACGATTTAAGTTTTTATAAGAAATTCCAACTTTTTTGGCCCGGGAAACTAGTGACCACGAATTAAGGCTCTTTTGTCGATTAGACGCTTAGTTTGCAAGATATTGACGATTTATGTTTTAATAAGAAATTCCAACTTTTTTGGCCCGGGAAACTAGTGATCACGAATAAGAGCTCTTTTGTCGATTAGACGCTTAGTTTGGAAGATATCGTCGATTTAAATTTGTATAAGAAATTCCAACTTTTTTGGCCCGGGAAACTAGTGATCACGAATTAAGGCTCTTTTGTCGATTAGACGCTTAGTTTAGAAGATATCGACGATTTAAGTTTTTATAAGAAATTCCAACTTTTTTGGCCCGGGAAACATGTGATCACGAATAAGAGCTCTTTTGTCGATTAGACGCTTAGTTTGGAAGATATCGTCGATTTAAATTTGTATAAGAAATTCCAACTTTTTTGGCCCGGGCAACTAGTGATCACGAATTAAGGCTCTTTTGTCGATTAGACGCTTAGTTTAGAAGATATCGACGATTTAAATTTTTATAAGAAATTCCAACTAAGAAATTTCAAATTTTTTGGCCCGGGAAACTAGTGATCACGAATTAAGGCTCTTTTGTCGATTAGACGCTTAGTTTAGAAGATATCGACGATTTAAGTTTTTATAAGAAATTCCAACTTTTTTGGCCCGGGAAACTAGTGATCACGAATAAGAGCTCTTTTGTCGATTAGACGCTTAGTTTGGAAGATATCGTCGATTTAAATTTGTATAAGAAATTCCAACTTTTTTGGCCCGGGAAACTAGTGATCACGAATTAAGGCTCTTTTGTCGATTAGACGCTTAGTTTAGAAGATATCGACGATTTAAGTTTTTATAAGAAATTCCAACTTTTTTGGCCCGGGAAACTAGTGATCACGAATAAGAGCTCTTTTGTCGATTAGACGCTTAGTTTGGAAGATATCGTCGATTTAAATTTGTATAAGAAATTCCAACTTTTTTGGCCCGGGAAACTAGTGATCACGAATTAAGGCTCTTTTGTCGATTAGACGCTTAGTTTAGAAGATATCGACGATTTAAATTTTTATAAGAAATTCCAACTAAGAAATTTCAAATTTTTTGGCCCGGGCAACTAGTGATCACGAATTAAGGCTCTTTTGTTGATTAGCAGCTTAGTTTAGAAGATATCGACGATTTAAATTTTTATAAGAAATTCCAACTTTTTTGGCCCGGGCAACTAGTGATCACGAATTAAGGCTGTTTTGTCGATTAGACACTTAGTTTGGAAGATATTGACGATTTAAGTTTTTATAAGAAATTCCAACTTTTTTGGCCCGGGAAACTAGTGACCACGAATTAAGGCTCTTTTGTCGATTAGACGCTTAGTTTGCAAGATATTGACGATTTATGTTTTAATAAGAAATTCCAACTTTTTTGGCCCGGGAAACTAGTGATCACGAATAAGAGCTCTTTTGTCGATTAGACGCTTAGTTTGGAAGATATCGTCGATTTAAATTTGTATAAGAAATTCCAACTTTTTTGGCCCGGGAAACTAGTGATCACGAATTAAGGCTCTTTTGTCGATTAGACGCTTAGTTTAGAAGATATCGACGATTTAAGTTTTTATAAGAAATTCCAACTTTTTTTGCCCGGGAAACTAGTGATCACGAATTGAGACTCTTTTGTCGATTAGACTTAGTTTGGAAGATATCGACGATTTAAATTTTTATAAGAAATTCCAACTAAGAAATTTCAAATTTTTTGGCCCGGGCAACTAGTGATCACGAATTAAGGCTCTTTTGTTGATTAGCAGCTTAGTTTAGAAGATATCGACGATTTAAATTTTTATAAGAAATTCCAACTTTTTTGGCCCGGGCAACTAGTGATCACGAATTAAGGCTGTTTTGTCGATTAGACACTTAGTTTGGAAGATATTGACGATTTAAGTTTTTATAAGAAATTCCAACTTTTTTGGCCCGGGAAACTAGTGACCACGAATTAAGGCTCTTTTGTCGATTAGACGCTTAGTTTGCAAGATATTGACGATTTATGTTTTAATAAGAAATTCCAACTTTTTTGGCCCGGGAAACTAGTGATCACGAATAAGAGCTCTTTTGTCGATTAGACGCTTAGTTTGGAAGATATCGTCGATTTAAATTTGTATAAGAAATTCCAACTTTTTTGGCCCGGGAAACTAGTGATCACGAATTAAGGCTCTTTTGTCGATTAGACGCTTAGTTTAGAAGATATCGACGATTTAAGTTTTTATAAGAAATTCCAACTTTTTTGGCCCGGGAAACTAGTGATCACGAATAAGAGCTCTTTTGTCGATTAGACGCTTAGTTTGGAAGATATCGTCGATTTAAATTTGTATAAGAAATTCCAACTTTTTTGGCCCGGGAAACTAGTGATCACGAATTAAGGCTGTTTTGTCGATTAGATGCTTAGTTTAGAAGATATCGACGATTTAAGATTTTATAAGAAATTCCAACTTTTTTTGCCCGGGAAACTAGTGATCACGAATTGAGACTCTTTTGTCGATTAGACTTAGTTTGGAAGATATCGACGATTTAAATTTTTATAAGAAATTCCAACTAAGAAATTTCAAATTTTTTGGCCCGGGCAACTAGTGATCACGAATTAAGGCTCTTTTGTTGATTAGCAGCTTAGTTTAGAAGATATCGACGATTTAAATTTTTATAAGAAATTCCAACTTTTTTGGCCCGGGAAACTAGTGACCACGAATTAAGGCTCTTTTGTCGATTAGACGCTTAGTTTGCAAGATATTGACGATTTATGTTTTAATAAGAAATTCCAACTTTTTTGGCCCGGGAAACTAGTGATCACGAATAAGAGCTCTTTTGTCGATTAGACGCTTAGTTTGGAAGATATCGTCGATTTAAATTTGTATAAGAAATTCCAACTTTTTTGGCCCGGGAAACTAGTGATCACGAATTAAGGCTCTTTTGTCGATTAGACGCTTAGTTTAGAAGATATCGACGATTTAAGTTTTTATAAGAAATTCCAACTTTTTTGGCCCGGGAAACTAGTGATCACGAATAAGAGCTCTTTTGTCGATTAGACGCTTAGTTTGGAAGATATCGTCGATTTAAATTTGTATAAGAAATTCCAACTTTTTTGGCCCGGGAAACTAGTGATCACGAATTAAGGCTGTTTTGTCGATTAGATGCTTAGTTTAGAAGATATCGACGATTTAAGATTTTATAAGAAATTCCAACTTTTTTTGCCCGGGAAACTAGTGATCACGAATTGAGACTCTTTTGTCGATTAGACTTAGTTTGGAAGATATCGACGATTTAAATTTTTATAAGAAATTCCAACTAAGAAATTTCAAATTTTTTGGCCCGGGCAACTAGTGATCACGAATTAAGGCTCTTTTGTTGATTAGCAGCTTAGTTTAGAAGATATCGACGATTTAAATTTTTATAAGAAATTCCAACTTTTTTGGCCCGGGAAACTAGTGACCACGAATTAAGGCTCTTTTGTCGATTAGACGCTTAGTTTGCAAGATATTGACGATTTATGTTTTAATAAGAAATTCCAACTTTTTTGGCCCGGGAAACTAGTGATCACGAATAAGAGCTCTTTTGTCGATTAGACGCTTAGTTTGGAAGATATCGTCGATTTAAATTTGTATAAGAAATTCCAACTTTTTTGGCCCGGGAAACTAGTGATCACGAATTAAGGCTCTTTTGTCGATTAGACGCTTAGTTTAGAAGATATCGACGATTTAAGTTTTTATAAGAAATTCCAACTTTTTTGGCCCGGGAAACTAGTGACCACGAATTAAGGCTCTTTTGTCGATTAGACGCTTAGTTTGCAAGATATTGACGATTTATGTTTTAATAAGAAATTCCAACTTTTTTGGCCCGGGAAACTAGTGATCACGAATAAGAGCTCTTTTGTCGATTAGACGCTTAGTTTGGAAGATATCGTCGATTTAAATTTGTATAAGAAATTCCAACTTTTTTGGCCCGGGAAACTAGTGATCACGAATTAAGGCTCTTTTGTCGATTAGACGCTTAGTTTAGAAGATATCGACGATTTAAGATTTTATAAGAAATTCCAACTTTTTTTGCCCGGGAAACTAGTGATCACGAATTGAGACTCTTTTGTCGATTAGACTTAGTTTGGAAGATATCGACGATTTAAATTTTTATAAGAAATTCCAACTAAGAAATTTCAAATTTTTTGGCCCGGGCAACTAGTGATCACGAATTAAGGCTCTTTTGTTGATTAGCAGCTTAGTTTAGAAGATATCGACGATTTAAATTTTTATAAGAAATTCCAACTTTTTTGGCCCGGGAAACTAGTGACCACGAATTAAGGCTCTTTTGTCGATTAGACGCTTAGTTTGCAAGATATTGACGATTTATGTTTTAATAAGAAATTCCAACTTTTTTGGCCCGGGAAACTAGTGATCACGAATAAGAGCTCTTTTGTCGATTAGACGCTTAGTTTGGAAGATATCGTCGATTTAAATTTGTATAAGAAATTCCAACTTTTTTGGCCCGGGAAACTAGTGATCACGAATTAAGGCTCTTTTGTCGATTAGACGCTTAGTTTAGAAGATATCGACGATTTAAGTTTTTATAAGAAATTCCAACTTTTTTGGCCCGGGAAACTAGTGATCACGAATAAGAGCTCTTTTGTCGATTAGACGCTTAGTTTGGAAGATATCGTCGATTTAAATTTGTATAAGAAATTCCAACTTTTTTGGCCCGGGAAACTAGTGATCACGAATTAAGGCTGTTTTGTCGATTAGATGCTTAGTTTAGAAGATATCGACGATTTAAGATTTTATAAGAAATTCCAACTTTTTTTGCCCGGGAAACTAGTGATCACGAATTGAGACTCTTTTGTCGATTAGACTTAGTTTGGAAGATATCGACGATTTAAATTTTTATAAGAAATTCCAACTAAGAAATTTCAAATTTTTTGGCCCGGGCAACTAGTGATCACGAATTAAGGCTCTTTTGTTTATTAGCAGCTTAGTTTAGAAGATATCGACGATTTAAATTTTTATAAGAAATTCCAACTTTTTTGGCCCGGGCAACTAGTGATCACGAATTAAGGCTGTTTTGTCGATTAGACACTTAGTTTGGAAGATATTGACGATTTAAGTTTTTATAAGAAATTCCAACTTTTTTGGCCCGGGAAACTAGTGACCACGAATTAAGGCTCTTTTGTCGATTAGACGCTTAGTTTGCAAGATATTGACGATTTATGTTTTAATAAGAAATTCCAACTTTTTTGGCCCGGGAAACTAGTGATCACGAATAAGAGCTCTTTTGTCGATTAGACGCTTAGTTTGGAAGATATCGTCGATTTAAATTTGTATAAGAAATTCTAACTTATTTGGCCCGGGAAACTAGTGATCACGAATTAAGCCTCTTTTGTCGATTGGACGCTTAGTTTAGAAGATATCGACGATTTAAGTTTTTACAAGAAATTCCAACTTTTTTGGTCACGAATGAAGGCTCTTTTATGGATTAGACGCTTAGTTAAGATGTTATCGACGATTTAAGTTTTTATAAGAAATTCCAACATTTTGGCCCGAGAAACTAGTGATCAAGAATTAAGGCTCTTTTGTCGATAAGACGCTTAGTTTAGAAGATATCGAAGATTTAAGTTTTTATAAGAAATTCTAACTTTTTTGGACCGGGAAACTATTGATCACAAATTAAGGCTCTTTTGTCGATTGGACGCTTAGTTTAGTTAAGATGTTATCGACGATTTAAGTTTTTATAAGAAATTCCAACATTTTGGCCCGGGAAATTAGTGATCACGAATTAAGGCTCTTTTGTCGATTAGACGCATAGTTTAGAAGATATCGAAGATTTAAGCTTTTATAAGAAATTCCAACTTTTTTGGCCCGAGAAACTAGTGATCAAGAATTAAGGCTCTTTTGTCGATTAGACGGTTAGTTTAGAAGATATCGACGATTTAAGTTTTTATAAGAAATTCGAACTTTTTTGGCCCGGGAAACTAGTGATCACGAATTAAGGCTCTTTTGTCGATTGGACGCTTAGTTTAGAAGATATCGACGATTTAAATTTCTATAAGAAATTCCAACTTTTTTGGCCCGGGAAACTAGTGATCACGAATTAAGACTCTTTTATCGATAAGACGCTTAGTTTAGAAGATAACGAAGATTTAAGTTTTTATAAGAAATCCTAACTTTTTTGGACCGGGAAACTATTGATCACAAATTAAGGCTCTTTTGTCGATTGGACGCTTAGTTTAGAAGATATCGACGATTTAAGTTTTTATAAGAAATTCTAACTTTTTTGGCCCGGGAAACTAGTGATCTCGAATTAAGGCTCTTTTGTCGATTGGACGCTTAGTTTAGAAGATATCGACGATTGAAGTTTTTATAAGAAATTCTAACTTTTTTGGCCCGGGAAACTAGTGATCACGAATTAAGGCTCTTTTGTCGATTGGACGCTTAGTTTAGAAGATATCGACGATTTAATTTTTTTTAAAAAATTCCAACTTTTTTGGCCCGGGAAACTAGTGATCACGAATTAAGGCTCTTTTGTCGATTGGACGCTTAGTTTAGAAGATATCAACGATTTAAATTTCTATAACAAATTCCAACTTTTTTGGCCCGGGAAACTAGTGATCACGAATTAAGGCTCTTTTATCGATAAGACGCTTAGTTTAGAAGATATAGACAAATTAAGTTTTTATAAGAAATTCCAACTTTTTTGGCCCGGGAAACTAGTGATCACGAATTAAGGCTGTTTTGTCGATTCGATGCTTAGTTTAGAGGATATCGACGATTTAAGTTTTTATAAGAAATTCTAGTTTTTTTGGCCCGGGAAACTATTGGCCCGGGAAACTAGTGATCACGAATTAAGGCTGTTTTGTCGATTAGATGCTTAGTTTAGAAGATATCGACGTGATCACGAATTAAGGCTCTTTTGTTGATTAGCCGGGAAACTAGTGATCACGAATTACGGCTCTTTTGTCGATTAGACGCTTAGTTTGGAAAATATCGACGATTTAAGTTTTTATAAGAAATTGCAACTTTTTTGGCCCGGGAAACTAGTGATCACGAATTAAGGCTTTTTTGTCGATTAGACGCTTAGTTTAGAAGATATCGAAGATTTAAGTTTTACATGTTTAGTACGTTTATGCAGGAACAGGTCCCTACGGACCTTATATAGGAATCGTACATTAATCATGTGATAATATGTGGTTTCTGTCCGTAATAGCACATAATGTCAGCAAACTCATCAGAAATATTAGAGATTGGAGGTAAACCAAACACGGGTAACCATAGGCGTAGCCAGAGGGGGTGCCGGGCACCCGGGCATCGTTATAGTTTTATTTCTCAAAAATGCTCCTGGTTCACAATTGTAGTAATTTTGCCACCTTCTGTTGACGAACAGTTGTTTCCATACAGAGGGCGGACTCGTTTTACGCAATACATTCATTCCATCCAAACCAGCGAAGTATGGAATGAAAATCTGGTGGTTATGTGATTCGAAGTCTTTTTACCCTCTAAAAGGCATGATATATGGAGGAAAGTTGCCTGGACAGGAGCGTGAGATAAATCAAGGTCAAAATGTTGTGTTTGCTTTGATAGAGAAATACCTTCACAAAGGTCGCACAGTTTATGCAGATAACTTTTTCTCAACTTTAGATGTAGCGCAAACATTAATGAGACAGAAAACTGCATTTGTCGGAACGGTGCGGTCAAATAAACAATTCGTCCCGAAGGAATTTTTAAAAGCTCGTACGCGTCCTGTTTGCAGCTCATTGTTTGGTTTTTACGAAGGCAACGTTTCACTGTGCTCGTATGTGCCAAAAAAAAAATAGAGCGGTTCTATTGCTGTCCACAATGCACTACACATGCACAGTCGACAACCTTAGTGAAAGTAAAAAGCCAATGGTCGTTTTGGACTATAATGCAAATAAATCAGGGGTCGATACCATGGACCAGATGCTTGGTACATACACGTGCAAACGAAAAACAAATCGGTGGACTCTTGCATTGTTTTATTATATGGTAGATATAGCTGCATTAGCCGCTTTTATAATTTACAATGAGTTGAAACCAGAAAAGAAATGTGACAGACGTCGAACGTTCATAAAATTGTTAACGAAACAATAAGCAATTCCGAATATTGAAGATCGTGCCATGAACCCCCACATTACAAAGTATCCCAAAATTCGGAATGCAATAGAAGCTTTTGATGTAAAGGTTGTATAAAATATTAATTTCAACAAGCACAACAAGCAACATTTTATAAATTTTATTTTTGCAGGTTGTCGAAATACCAATTGCAGTTGCGGCACCTTCATTTGCCCCACGATCCAATAGGCCATCGTGTCACTTGTGTCGTGAACAGCAAAAACTTCAGCGAAAAACTCGAACATATTGTTGTAATTGCAACAAGGCGGTTTGTGCAGAGCATTCGAAACTTTTACGCTGTTGCGAAACGTGTTCTGCAATAGAAACCAACCCACAATAATGTAATATTTCTTCATATTTTGTTCATACCCTTCAATAAAATATTTTTTTCATTAAATAATTAAATAAAACTTACAAAAAAACGAATTTGCATTCACAAAATATGATAAAAAGGCAAACTCCTGAAGAAAACTGCTTACAATTTGCTGTAGGTCCCTAGGGACCTATTACTGTGTTTGAAGGTGGCGGACTCATAGTGCACATAAGGGTTATGCTCTTTTGTCGATTAGACGCTTAGTTTGGAAGATATCGACGATTTAAGTTTTTATAAGAAATTCCAACTTTTTTGGCCCGGGAAAATAGTCATCACGAAGGCTCTTTTGTCGATTAAACGCTTAATTTGGAAGATATCGACGATTTAAGTTTTTATAAGAAATTTCAACTATTTTGGCCCGGGAAACTAGTGATCACGAATTAAGGATATCGACGATTTAAGTTTTTATAATAAATTCCAACTTTTTTTGGCCCGGGAAACTAGTGATCACGAATTAAGGATATCGACGATTTAAGTTTTTATAATAAATTCCAACTTTTTTTGGCCCGGGAAACTAGTGATCACGAATTAAGGATATCGACGATTTAAGATTTTATAAGAAATTCCAACTTTTTTGGCCCGGGAGACTAGTGATCACGAATTAAGGCTCTTTTGTCGATTAGACGCTTAGTTTAGAAGATATCGACGATTTAATTTTTTATAAGAAATTCCAACTTTTTTGGCCCGGGAAACTAGTGATCACGAATTAAGGCTCTTTTGTCGATTAGACGCTTAGTTTAGAAGATATCGACGATTTAAGTTTTTATAAGAAATTCCAACTTTTTTGGCCCGGGAAACTAGTGATCACGAATTAAGGCTCTTTTGTCGATTAGACGCTTAGTTTAGAAGATATCGACGATTTAAGTTTTTATAAGAAATTCCAACTTTTTTGGCCCGGGAAACTAGTGATCACGAATTAAGGCTCTTTTGTCGATTATACGCTTAGTTTGGAAGATATCGACGATTTAAGTTTTTATAAGAAATTCCAACTGTTTTGGCCTGGGAAACTAGTGATCACGAATTAAGGTTCTTTTGTCGATTAGACGCTTAGTTTAGAAGATATCGACGATTTAAGTTTTTATAAGAAATTCCAACTTTTTTGCCCCGGGAGACTAGTGATCACGAATTAAGGCTCTTTTGTCGATTAGACGCTTAGTTTAGAAGACTTTTTTGGCCCGGGAAACTAGTGATCACGAATTAAGGATATCGACGATTTAAGTTTTTATAATAAATTCCAACTTTTTTTGGCCCGGGAAACTAGTGATCACGAATTAAGGCTCTTTTGTCGATTAGACGCTTAGTTTAGAAGATATCGACGATTTAAGTTTTTATAAGAAATTCCAACTTTTTTGGCCCGGGAAACTAGTGATCACGAATTAAGGCTCTTTTGTTGATTAGCCGCTTAGCTTAGAAGATATCGACGATTTAAGTTTTTAAAAGAAATTCCAAATTTTTTGGCGCGAGAAATTCCAACTTTTTTGGCCCGGGAAACTAGTGATCACGAATTAAGGCTCTTTTGTTGATTAGCCGCTTAGTTTAGAAGATATCGACGATTTAATTTTTTATAAGAAATTCCAACTTTTTTGGCCCGGGAAACTAGTGATCACGAATTAAGGCTCTTTTGTCGATTAGACGCTTAGTTTGGAAGATATCGACGATTTAAGTTTTTATAAGAAATTCCAACTTTTTTGGCCCGGGAAACTAGTGATCACGAATTAAGGCTCTTTTGTCGATTAGACGCTTAGTTTAGAATATATCGACGATTTAAATTTTTATAAGAAATTCCAACTTTTTGGCCCGGAAAAATAGTGATCACGAATTAAGGCTCTTTTGTTGATTAGCAGCTTAGTTTAGAAGATATCGACGATTTAAGTTTTTATAAGAAATTCCATTTTTTTTGGCCCGGGCAACTAGTGATCACGAAGTAAGGCTCTTTTGTCGATTAGACGCTTAGTTTAGAAGATATCGACGATTTAAGTTTTTATAAGAAATCCCAACTTTTTTGGCCCGGGAAAATAGTGATCACGAATTAAGGCTCTTTTGTTGATTAGCCGCTTAGTTTAGAAGATATCGACGATTTAAGTTTTTATAAGAAATTCCAACTTTTTTGGCCCAGGAAACTAGTGATCACGAATTAAGGCTCTTTTGTCGATTAGACGCTTAGTTTAGAAGATATCGACGATTTAAGTTATTATAAGAAATTCCAACTTTTTTGGCCCGGGAAAATAGTGATCACGAATTAAGGCTCTTTTGTTGATTAGCCGCTTAGTTTAGAAGATATCGACGATTTAAGTTTTTATAAGAAATTCCAACTTTTTTGGCCCGGGAAACTAGTGATCACGAATTAAGGCTGTTTTGTCGATTAGACGCTTAGTTTGGAAGATATCGACGATTTAAGTTTTTATAAGAAATCCCAACTTTTTTGGCCCAGGAAAATAGTGATCACGAATTAAGGCTCTTTTGTTGATTAGCCGCTTAGTTTAGAAGATATCGACAATTGAAGTTTTTATAAGAGATTCCAACTTTTTTGGCCCGGGAAACTAGTGATCACGAATTAAGGCTCTTTTGTCGATTAGACGCTTAGTTTGGAAGATATCGACGATTTAAGTTTTTATAAGAAATTCCAACTTTTTTGGCCCGGGAAACTAGTGATCACGAATTAAGGCTCTTTTGTCGATTAAACGCTTAGTTTGGAAGATATCGACGATTTAAGTTTTTATAAGAAATTCCAACTTTTTTGGCCCGGGAAAATAGTGATCACGAATTAAGGCTCTTTTGTTGATTAGCCGCTTAGTTTAGAAGATATCGACGATTTAAGTTTTTATAAGAAATTCCAACTTTTTTGGCCCGGGAAACTAGTGATCACGAATTAAGGCTCTTTTGTCTATTAGTTTGGAAGATATCGACGATTTAAGTTTTTATAAGAAATTCCAACTTTTCGGCCAGGAAACTAGTGATCACGAATTAAGGCTCTTTTGTCTATGAGACGTTTAGTTTGGAAGATATCGACGATTTAAGTTTTTATAAGAAATTCCAACTTTTTTGGCCCGGGAAACTAGTGATCACGAATTAAGGCTCTTTTTTCGATTAGACGCTTAGTTTGGAAGATATCGACGATTTAAGTTTTTATAAGAAATTCCAACTTTTTTGGCCCGGGAAACTAGTGATCACGAATTAAGGCTCTTTTGTCTATTAGTTTGGAAGATATCGACGATTTAAGTTTTTATAAGAAATTCCAACTTTTCGGCCAGGAAACTAGTGATCACGAATTAAGGCTCTTTTGTCTATGAGACGTTTAGTTTGGAAGATATCGACGATTTAAGTTTTTATAAGAAATTCCAACTTTTTTGGCCCGGGAAACTAGTGATCACGAATTAAGGCTCTTTTTTCGATTAGACGCTTAGTTTGGAAGATATCGACGATTTAAGTTTTTATAAGAAATTCCAACTTTTTTGGCCCGGGAAACTAGTGATCACGAATTAAGGCTCTTTTTTCGATTAGACGCTTAGTTTGGAAGATATCCACGATTTAAGTTTTTATAAGAAATTCCAACTTTTTTGGCCCGGGAAACTAGTGATCACGAATTAAGGCTCTTTTTTCGATTAGACGCTTAGTTTGGAAGATATCGACGATTTAAGTTTTTATAAGAAATTCCAACTTTTTTGGCCCGGGAAACTAGTGATCACGAATTAAGGTTTTTTTGTCGATTAGCCGCTTAGTTTAGAAGATATCGACGATTTAAGTTTTTAAAAGAAATTCCAACTTTTTTGGCCCGGGCATAAGAAATTCCAACTTTTTTGGCCCGGGAAACTAGTGATCACGAATTAAGGCTCTTTTGTTATTAGCCGCTTAGTTTAGAAGATATCGACGATTTA
Source organism: Hydrotaea diabolus (assembly GCA_963513945.1). Lineage (NCBI taxonomy): Eukaryota > Metazoa > Arthropoda > Insecta > Diptera > Muscidae > Hydrotaea > Hydrotaea diabolus. The sequence continues at coordinate 170,354,276 of OY740719.1, forward strand.
ATTTTTTATAAGAAATTCCAACTTTTTTGGCCCGGGAAACTAGTGATCACGAATTAAGGCTCTTTTGTCGATTAGACGCTTAGTTTGGAAGATATCGACGATTTAAATTTTTATAAGAAATTCCAAGTTTTTTGGCCCGGGAAACTAGTGATACCGAATTAAGGCTTTTTTGTCGATTAGACGCTTAGTTTGGAAGATATCGACGATTTAAGTTTTTATAAGAAATTCCAACTTTTTTGGTCCGGGAAACTTGTGATCACGAATTAAGGCTCTTTTGTCGATTAGACGCTTAGTTTAGAATATATCGACGATTTAAGTTTTTATAAGAAATTCCAACTTTTTTGGCCCGGAAAAATAGTGATCACGAATTAAGGCTCTTTTGTTGATTAGCAGCTTAGTTTAGAAGATATCGACGATTTAAATTTTTATAAGAAATTCCAACTTTTTTGGCCCGGGAAACTAGTGATCACGAATTAAGGCTCTTTTGTCGATTAGACGCTTAGTTTAGAAGATATTGACGATTTAAGTTTTTATAAGAAATTCCAACTTTTTTGGCCCCGGAAACTAGTGATCACGAATTAAGGCTCTTTTGTCGATTAAACGCTTAGTTTGGAAGATATCGACGATTTAAGTTTTTATAAGAAATTCCAACTTTTTTGGCCCGGGCAACTAGTGATCACGAAGTAAGGCTCTTTTGTCGATTAGACGCTTAGTTTAGAAGGTATCGACGATTTAAGTTTTTATAAGAAATTCCAACTTTTTTGGCCCGGGAAACTAGTGATCACGTCTTAAGGCTCTTTTGTCGATTAGACACTTAGTTTGGAAGATATCCACGATTTAAGTTTTTATAAGAAATTCCAACTTTTTTGGCCCGGGAAACTAGTGATCACGAATTAAGGCTCTTTTTTCGATTAGACGCTTAGTTTGGAAGATATCGACGATTTAAGTTTTTATAAGAAATTCCAACTTTTTTGGCCCGGGAAACTAGTGATCACGAATTAAGGCTTTTTTGTCGATTAGCCGCTTAGTTTAGAAGATATCGACGATTTAAGTTTTTAAAAGAAATTCCAACTTTTTTGGCCCGGGCATAAGAAATTCCAACTTTTTTGGCCCGGGAAACTAGTGATCACGAATTAAGGCTCTTTTGTTATTAGCCGCTTAGTTTAGAAGATATCGACGATTTAATTTTTTATAAGAAATTCCAACTTTTTTGGCCCGGGAAACTAGTGATCACGAATTAAGGCTCTTTTGTCGATTAGACGCTTAGTTTGGAAGATATCGACGATTTAAATTTTTATAAGAAATTCCAAGTTTTTTGGCCCGGGAAACTAGTGATACCGAATTAATGCTTTTTTGTCGATTAGACGCTTAGTTTGGAAGATATCGACGATTTAAGTTTTTATAAGAAATTCCAACTTTTTTGGTCCGGGAAACTTGTGATCACGAATTAAGGCTCTTTTGTCGATTAGACGCTTAGTTTAGAATATATCGACGATTTAAGTTTTTATAAGAAATTCCAACTTTTTTGGCCCGGAAAAATAGTGATCACGAATTAAGGCTCTTTTGTTGATTAGCAGCTTAGTTTAGAAGATATCGACGATTTAAATTTTTATAAGAAATTCCAACTTTTTTGGCCCGGGAAACTAGTGATCACGAATTAAGGCTCTTTTGTCGATTAGACGCTTAGTTTAGAAGATATTGACGATTTAAGTTTTTATAAGAAATTCCAACTTTTTTGGCCCCGGAAACTAGTGATCACGAATTAAGGCTCTTTTGTCGATTAAACGCTTAGTTTGGAAGATATCGACGATTTAAGTTTTTATAAGAAATTCCAACTTTTTTGGCCCGGGCAACTAGTGATCACGAAGTAAGGCTCTTTTGTCGATTAGACGCTTAGTTTAGAAGGTATCGACGATTTAAGTTTTTATAAGAAATTCCAACTTTTTTGGCCCGGGAAACTAGTGATCACATCTTAAGGCTCTTTTGTCGATTAGACACTTAGTTTGGAAGATATTGACGATTTAAGTTTTTATAAGAAATTCCAACTTTTTTGGCCCGGGAAACTAGTGATCACGTCTTAAGGCTCTTTTGTGATTAGACACTTAGTTTGGAAGATATCGACGATTTAAGTTTTTATAAGAAATTCCAACTTTTTTGGCCCGGGCAACTAGTGATCACGAAGTAAGGCTCTTTTGTTGATTAGCCGCTTAGTTTAGAAGATATCGACGATTTGAGTTTTTATAAGAAATTCTAACTTTTTTGGCCCGGGAAACTAGTGATCACGAATTAAGGCTGTTTTGTCGATTAGACGCTTAGTTTGGAAGATATCGACGATTCAAATTTTTAAAGGAAAATCCAACTTTTTTGCCCGTTAAACTAGTGATCACGTCTTAAGGCTCTTTTGTGATTAGACACTTAGTTTGGAAGATATCGACGATTTAAGTTTTTATAAGAAATTCCAACTTTTTTGGCCCGGGAAACTAGTGATCACGAATTAAGGCTCTTTTGTCGATTAGACGCTTATCGACGATATAAGTTTTTATAAGAAATTCCAACTTTTTTTTGCCCGGGAAAATAGTGATCACGAATTAAGGTTCTTTTGTCGATTAGACGCTTAGTTTGGAAGATATCGACGATTTAAGTTTTTATAAGAAATTCCAATTTTTTGGCCAGGAAACTAGTGATCACGATTAAGGCTCTTTTGTCTATGAGACGTTTAGTTTGGAAGATATCCACGATTTAAGTTTTTATAAGAAATTCCAACTTTTTTGGCCCGGGCAACTAGTGATCACGAAGTAAGGCTCTTTTGTCGATTAGACGCTTAGTTTAGAAGATATCGACGATTTAAGTTTTTATAAGAAATTCCAACTTTTTTGGCCCGGGAAAATAGTGATCACGAATTAAGGCTCTTTTGTTGATTAGCCGCTTAGTTTAGAAGATATCGACGATTTAAGTTTTTATAAGAAATTCCAACTTTTTTTGGCCCGGGAAACTAGTGATCACGAATTAAGGCTCTTTTGTCTATTAGTTTGGAAGATATCGACGATTTAAGTTTTTATAAGAAATTCCAACTTTTTTGGCCCGGGAAACTAGTGATCACGAATTAAGGTTCTTTTGTCGATTAGACGCTTAGTTTGGAAGATATCGACGATTTAAGTTTTTATAAGAAATTCCAACTTTTTTGGCCAGGAAACTAGTGATCACGAATTAAGGCTCTTTTGTCTATGAGACGTTTAGTTTGGAAGATATCCACGATTTAAGTTTTTATAAGAAATTCCAACTTTTTTGGCCCGGGAAACTAGTGATCACGAATTAAGGCTCTTTTTTCGATTAGACGCTTAGTTTGGAAGATATCGACGATTTAAGTTTTTATAAGAAATTCCAACTTTTTTGGCCCGGGAAACTAGTGATCACGAATTAAGGCTCTTTTTTCGATTAGACGCTTAGTTTGGAAGATATCCACGATTTAAGTTTTTATAAGAAATTCCAACTTTTTTGGCCCGGGAAACTAGTGATCACGAATTAAGGCTCTTTTGTCGATTAGCCGCTTAGTTTAGAAGATATCGACGATTTAAGTTTTTAAAAGAAATTCCAACTTTTTTGGCCCGGGCATAAGAAATTCCAACTTTTTTGGCCCGGGAAACTAGTGATCACGAATTAAGGCTCTTTTGTTGATTAGCCGCTTAGTTTAGAAGATATCGACGATTTAATTTTTTATAAGAAATTCCAACTTTTTTGGCCCGGGAAACTAGTGATCACGAATTAAGGCTCTTTTGTCGATTAGACGCTTAGTTTGGAAGATATCGACGATTTAAATTTTTATAAGAAATTCCAAGTTTTTTGGCCCGGGAAACTAGTGATACCGAATTAAGGCTTTTTTGTCGATTAGACGCTTAGTTTGGAAGATATCGACGATTTAAGTTTTTATAAGAAATTCCAACTTTTTTGGTCCGGGAAACTTGTGATCACGAATTAAGGCTCTTTTGTCGATTAGACGCTTAGTTTAGAATATATCGACGATTTACGTTTTTATAAGAAATTCCAACTTTTTTGGCCCGGAAAAATAGTGATCACGAATTAAGGCTCTTTTGTTGATTAGCAGCTTAGTTTAGAAGATATCGACGATTTAAATTTTTATAAGAAATTCCAACTTTTTTGGCCCGGGAAACTAGTGATCACGAATTAAGGCTCTTTTGTCGATTAGACGCTTAGTTTAGAAGATATTGACGATTTAAGTTTTTATAAGAAATTCCAACTTTTTTGGCCCCGGAAACTAGTGATCACGAATTAAGGCTCTTTTGTCGATATAGTTTGGAAGATATCGACGATTTAAGTTTTTATAAGAAATTCCAACTTTTTTGGCCCGGGCAACTAGTGATCACGAAGTAAGGCTCTTTTGTCGATTAGACGCTTAGTTTAGAAGGTATCGACGATTTAAGTTTTTATAAGAAATTCCAACTTTTTTGGCCCGGGAAACTAGTGATCACGTCTTAAGGCTCTTTTGTGATTAGACACTTAGTTTGGAAGATATCGACGATTCAAATTTTTATAAGAAAATCCAACTTTTTTGCCCTTTAAACTAGTGATCACGTCTTAAGGCTCTTTTGTGATTAGACACTTAGTTTGGAAGATATCGACGATTTAAGTTTTTATAAGAAATTCCAACTTTTTTGGTCCGGGAAACTTGTGATCACGAATTAAGGCTCTTTTGTCGATTAGACGCTTAGTTTAGAATATATCGACGATTTACGTTTTTATAAGAAATTCCAACTTTTTTGGCCCGGAAAAATAGTGATCACGAATTAAGGCTCTTTTGTTGATTAGCAGCTTAGTTTAGAAGATATCGACGATTTAAATTTTTATAAGAAATTCCAACTTTTTTGGCCCGGGAAACTAGTGATCACGAATTAAGGCTCTTTTGTCGATTAGACGCTTAGTTTAGAAGATATTGACGATTTAAGTTTTTATAAGAAATTCCAACTTTTTTGGCCCCGGAAACTAGTGATCACGAATTAAGGCTCTTTTGTCGATATAGTTTGGAAGATATCGACGATTTAAGTTTTTATAAGAAATTCCAACTTTTTTGGCCCGGGCAACTAGTGATCACGAAGTAAGGCTCTTTTGTCGATTAGACACTTAGTTTGGAAGATATTGACGATTTAAATTTTTATAAGAAATTCCAACTTTTTTGGCCCGGGAAACTAGTGATCACGTCTTAAGGCTCTTTTGTGATTAGACACTTAGTTTGGAAGATATCGACGATTCAAATTTTTATAAGAAAATCCAACTTTTTTGCCCTTTAAACTAGTGATCACGTCTTAAGGCTCTTTTGTGATTAGACACTTAGTTTGGAAGATATCGACGATTTAAGTTTTTATAAGAAATTCCAACTTTTTTGGCCCGGAAAACTAGTGATCACGAATTAATGCTCTTTTGTCGATTAGACGCTTATCGACGATATAAGTTTTTATAAGAAATTCCAACTTTTTTGGCCCGGGAAAATAGTGATCACGAATTAAGGTTCTTTTGTCGATTAGACGCTTAGGTTGGAAGATATCGACGATTTAAGTTTTTATAAGAAATTCCAACTTTTTTGGCCAGGAAACTAGTGATCACGATTAAGGCTCTTTTGTCTATGAGACGTTTAGTTTGGAAGATATCCACGATTTAAGTTTTTATAAGAAATTTCAACTTTTTTGGCCCGGGAAACTAGTGATCACGAATTAAGGCTGTTTTGTCGATTAGACGCTTAGTTTGGAAGATATCGACGATTTAAGTTTTTATAAGAAATTCCAACTTTTTTGGCCCGGGAAACTAGTGATCACGAATTAAGGCTCTTTTTTCGATTAGACTCTTAATTTAGAATATATCGACGATTTAAGTTTTTATAAGAAATTCCAACTTTTTTGGTCCGGGAAACTAGTGATCACGAATTAAGGCTCTTTTGTTGATTAGCAGCTTAGTTTAGAAGATATCGACGATTTAAATTTTTATAAGAAATTCCAACTTTTTTGGCCCGGGCAACTAGTGATCACGAATTAAGGCTCTTTTGTTGATTAGCAGCTTAGTTTAGAAGATATCGACGATTTAAATTTTTATAAGAAATTCCAACTTTTTTGGCCCGGGCAACTAGTGATCACGAATTAAGGCTGTTTTGTCGATTAGACACTTAGTTTGGAAGATATCGACAATTTAAGTTTTTATAAGAAATTCCAACTTTTTTGGCCCGGGAAACTAGTGATCACGAATTAAGGCTGTTTTGTCGATTAGACACTTAGTTTGGAAGATATCGACAATTTAAGTTTTTATAAGAAATTCCAACTTTTTTGGCCCGGGCAACTAGTGATCACGAAGTAAGGCTCTTTTGTTGATTAGCAGCTTAGTTTAGAAGATATCGACGATTTAAATTTTTATAAGAAATTCCAACTTTTTTGGCCCGGGCAACTAGTGATCACGAATTAAGGCTCTTTTGTTGATTAGCAGCTTAGTTTAGAAGATATCGACGATTTAAATTTTTATAAGAAATTCCAACTTTTTTGACCCGGGCAACTAGTGATCACGAAGTAAGGCTCTTTTGTCGATTAGACCCTTAGTTTAGAAGATATCGACGATTTAAGTTTTTATAAGAAATTCCAACTTTTTTGGCCCGGGAAACTAGTGATCACGAATTAAGGCTCTTTTGTAGATTAGACGCTTAGTTTAGAAGATATTGACGATTTAAATTTTTATAAGAAATTCCAACTTTTTTGGCCCGGGAAACTAGTGATCACGAATTAAGGCTCTTTTGTCGATTAGACGCTTAGTTTAGAAGATATCGACGATTTAAGTTTTTATAAGAAATTCCAACTTTTTTGGCCCGGGAAACTAGTGATCACGAATTAAGGCTCTTTTGTCGATTAGACGCTTAGTTTAGAAGATATCGACGATTTAAGATTTTATAAGAAATTCCAACTTTTTTGGCCCGGGAAACTAGTGATCACGAATTAAGGCTCTTTTGTCGATTAAACGCTTAGTTTGGAAGATATCGACGATTTAAGTTTTTATAAGAAATTCCAACTTTTTTGGCCCGGGAAACTAGTGATCACGAATTAAGGCTCTTTTGTCGATTAGACGCTTAGTTTATAAGATATCGACGATTTAAGATTTTATAAGAAATTCCAACTTTTTTGGCCCGGGAAACTAGTGATCACGAATTAAGGCTCTTTTGTCGATTAGACGCTTAGTTTGGAAGATATCGACGATTTGAGTTTTTATAAGAAATTCCAACTTTTTTGGCCCGGGAAACTAGTGATCACGAATTAAGGCCCTTTTATCGATTAGACGCTTAGTTTGGAAGATATCGACAATTTAAGTTTTTATAAGAAATTCCAACTTTTTCGGCCCGGGAAAATAGTGATCACGAATTAATGCTCTTTTGTTGATAAGCAGCTTAGTTTAGAAGATATTGACGATTTAAATTTTTATAAGAAATTCCAACTTTTTTGGCCCGGGCAACTAGTAATCACGAAGTAAGGCTCTTTTGTCGATTAGACGCTTAGTTTAGAAGATATCGACGATTTAAGTTTTTATAAGAAATTCCAACTTTTTTGGCCCGGGAAACTAGTGATCACGAATTAAGGCTCTTTTGTCGATTAGACGCTTAGTTTAGAAGATATTGACGATTTAAGTTTTTATAAGAAATTCCAACTTTTTTGGCCCGGGAAACTAGTGATCTCGAATTAAGGCCCTTTTATCGATTAGACGCTTAGTTTGGAAGATATCGACAAATTAAGTTTTTATAAGAAATTCCAACTTTTTCGGCCCGGGAAAATAGTGATCACGAATTAAGGCTCTTTTGTTGATAAGCAGCTTAGTTTAGAAGATATCGACGATTTAAATTTTTATAAGAAATTCCAAATTTTTTGGCCCGGGAAACTAGTGATCACGAATTAAGGCTCTTTTGTCGATTAGACGCTTAGTTTAGAAGATATCGACGATTTAAGTTTTTATAAGAAATTCCAACTTTTTTGGCCCGGGAAACTAGTGATCACGAATTAAGGCTCTTTTGTCGATTATACGCTTAGTTTGGAAGCCCGGGAAACTAGTGATCACGAATTAAGGCTCTTTTGTCGGTTAGACGCTTAGTTTGGAAGCCCGGGAAACTAGTGATCACGAATTAAGGCTGTTTTGTCGATCAGATGCTTAGTTTAGAAGATATCGACGACTTAAGTTTTTATAAGAAATTCCAACTTTTTTGGCCCGGGAAACTAGTGATCACGAATTGACTCTCTTTTGTCGATTAGACGCTTAGTTTGGAAGATATCGACGATTTAAATTTTTATAAGAAATTCCAACTTTTTTGGCCCGGGAAACTAGTGATCACGAATTAAGGCTCTTTTGTCGATTAAACGCTTAGTTTAGAAGATATCGACGAAATTCCAACTTTTTTGGCCCGGGAAACTAGTGATCACGAATTGAGGGTCTTTTGTCGATTAGACGCTTAGTTTGGAAGATATCGACAATTTAAGTTTTTATAAGAAATTCCAATTTTTTTTCCCCGGGAAACTAGTGATCACGAGTTAAGGCTCTTTTGTCGATTAGACGCTTAGTTTGGAAGATATCGACGATTTAAGTTTTCATAAGAAATTCCAACTTTTTTGGCCCGGGAAACTAGTGAAATTCCAACTTTTTTGGCCCGGGAAAATAGTGATCACGAATTAAGGCTCTTTTATTGATTAGCCGCTTAGTTTAGAAGATATCGACGATTTAAGTTTTCATAAGAAATTCCAACTTTTTTGGCCCAGGAAACTAGTGATCACGAATTAAGGCTCTTTTTTCGATTAGACGCTTAGTTTATAAGATATCGACGATTTAAGTTTTTTTTTGGCCCGGGAAACTAGTGACCACGAATTAAGGCTCTTTTGTCGATTAGACGCTTAGTTTGCAAGATATCGACGATTTAAGTTTTTATAAGAAATTCCAACTTTTTTGGCCCGGGAAAATAGTGATCACGAATTAAGGCTCTTTTGTTGATTAGCCGCTTAGTTTAGAAGATATCGACGATTTAAGTTTTCATAAGAAATTTCAACTTTTTTGGCCCAGGAAACTAGTGATCACGAATTAAGGCTCTTTTGTCGATTAGACACTTAGTTTGGAAGATATCGACGATTTAAGTTTTTATAAGAAATTCCAACTTTTTTGGCCCGGGAAAATAGTGATCACGAATTAAGGCTCTTTTGTTGATTAGCCGCTTAGTTTAGAAGATATCGACGATTTAAGTTTTCATAAGAAATTCCAACTTTTTTGGCCCAGAAAACTAGTGATCACGAATTAAGGCTCTTTTGTCGATTAGATGCTTAGTTTGGAAGATATCGACGATTTTAGTTTTTATATTAGTTTAGATATCGACGATTTTAGTTTTTTGGCCCGGGAAGCTAGTGATCACGAATTAAGACTCTTTTGTCGATTTGACGTTTAGTTTGCAAGATATCGACGATTTACTAGTTTCCCGGGCCAACTTTTTTGGCCCGGGAAACTAGTGATCACGAATTAAGGCTGTTTTGTCGATTAGATGCTTAGTTTAGAAGATATCGACGATTCAAGTTTTTATAAGAAATTCCAACTTTTTTGGCCCGGGAAACTAGTGATCACGAATTAAGGCTCTTTTGTCGATTAGACGCTTAGTTTGGAAGATATCGACGATTTAAGTTTTCATAAGAAATTCCAACTTTTTTGGCCCGGGAAACTAGTGATCACGAATTAAGGCTCTTTTGTCGATTAGACGCTTAGTTTAGAAGATATTGACGATTAAAGTTTTTATAAGAAATTCCAACATTTTTGGCCCGGGAAACTAGTGATCAAGAATTAAGACTCTTTTGTCGATTAGACGCTTAGTTTGCAAGATATCGACGATTTAAGTTTTCATAAGAAATTCCAACTTTTTTGGCCCAGGAAACTAGTGATCACGAATTAAGGCTCTTTTGTCGATTAGACGCTTAGTTTAGAAGATATCGACGATTTAAGTTTTTATAAGAAATTCCAACTTTATTTGCCCGGGAAACTAGTGATCACGAATTAAGGCTCTTTTGTCGATTAGACGCTTAGTTTGGAAGATATCGACGATTTAAGTTTTCATAAGAAATTCCAACTTTTTTGGCCTGGGAAACTAGTGATCACGAATTAAGGCTGTTTTGTCGATTAGACGCTTAGTTTGGAAGATATCGACGATTTAAGTTTTTATAAGAAATTCCAACTTTTTTGGCCTGGGAAACTAGTGATCACAAATTAAGTCTGTTGTCGATAAGATGCTAAGTTTAGAAGATATCGACGATTCAAGTTTTTATAAGAAATTCCAACTTTTTTGGCCCGGGAAACTAGTGATCACGAATTAAGGCTCTTTTGTTGATTAGCCGCTTAGTTTAGAAGATATCGACGATTTAAGTTTTCATAAGAAATTCCAACTTTTTTGGCCCAGGAAACTAGTGATCACGAATTAAGGCTCTTTTGTCGATTAGACGCTTAGTTTAGAAGTTATCGACGATTTAAGTTTTTTTTGGCCCGGGAAACTAGTGACCACGAATTAAGGCTCTTTTGTCGATTATACGCTTAGTTTGGAAGATATCGACGATTTAAGTTTTCATAAGAAATTCCAACTTTTTTGGCCCAGGAAACTAGTGTTCACGAATTAAGGCTCTTTTGTCGATAAGACGCTTAGTTTAGAAGATATCGACGATTTAAGTTTTTATAAGAAATTCCAACTTTTTTGGCCCAGGAAACAAGTGACCACGAATTAAGGCTCTTTTGTTGGAAGATATCGACGATTTAAGTTTTTATAAGAAATTCCAACTTTTTTGGCCCGGGAAACTAGTGATCACGAATTAAGGCTCTTTTGTCGATTAGACGCTTAGTTTGGAAGATATCGACGATTTAAGTTTTTATAAGAAATTCCAACTTTTCTGGCCCGGGAAACTAGTGATCACGAATTAAGGCTCTTTTGTTGATTAGCCGCTTAGTTTGGAAGATATCGACGATTTAAGTTTTTATAAGAAATTCCAACTTTTTTGGCCCGGGAAAATAGTGATCACGAATTAAGGCTCTTTTGTTGATTAGCCGCTTAGTTTAGAAGATATCGACGATTTAAGTTTTTATAAGAAATTCCAACTTTTTTGGCCCGGGAAACTAGTGCGTCGATTAGACGCTTAGTTTGGAAGATATCGACGATTTAAGTTTTTATAAGAAATTCCAACTTTTTTGGCCCAGGAAACAAGTGATCACGAATTTAGGCTCTTTTGTCGATTAGACGCTTAGTTTAGAAGATATCGACGATTTAAGTTTTTATACGAAATTCCAACTTTTTTGGCCCGGGAAACTAGTGATCACGAATTAAGGCTCTTTTGTCGATTATACGCTTAGTTTGGAAGATATCGACGATTTAAGTTTTCATAAGAAATTCCAACTTTTTTGGCCCAGGAAACTAGTGATCACAAATTAGGACTCTTTTGTCGATTAGACGCTTAGTTTGCAAGATATCGACGATTTAAGTTTTTATAAGAAATTCCAACTTTTTTGGCCCGGGAAACTAGTGCGTCGATTAGACGCTTAGTTTGGAAGATATCGACGATTTAAGTTTTTTAAGAGATTCCAACTTTTTTGGCCCGGGAAACTAGTGATCACGAATTAAGGCTCTTTTGTTGATTAGCCGCTTAGTTTAGAAGATATCGACGATTTAAGTTTTTATAAGAAATTCCAACTTTTTTGGCCCGGGAAACTAGTGATCACGAATTAAGGCTCTTTTGTCGATTATACGCTTAGTTTGGAAGATATCGACGATTTAAGTTTTCATAAGAAATTCCAACTTTTTTGGCCCAGGAAACTAGTGATCACGAATTAAGGCTCTTTTGTCGATTAGACGCTTAGTTTAGAAGATATCGACGATTTAAGTTTTTATAAGAAATTCCAACTTTTTTGGCCCAGGAAACAAGTGATCACGAATTTAGGCTCTTTTGTCGATTAGACGCTTAGTTTAGAAGATATCGACGATTTAAGTTTTTATAAGAAATTCCAACTTTTTTGGCCCAGGAAACTAGTGATCACAAATTAAGACTCTTTTGTCGATTAGACGCTTAGTTTGCAAGATATCGACGATTTAAGTTTTTATAAGAAATTCCAACTTTTTTGGCCCGGGAAACTAGTGCGTCGATTAGACGCTTAGTTTGGAAGATATCGACGATTTAAGTTTTTTAAGAGATTCCAACTTTTTTGGCCCGGGAAACTAGTGATCACGAATTAAGGCTCTTTTGTTGATTAGCCGCTTAGTTTAGAAGATATCGACGATTTAAGTTTTTATAAGAAATTCCAACTTTTTTGGCCCGGGAAACTAGTGATCACAAATTAAGACTCTTTTGTCGATTAGACGCTTAGTTTGCAAGATATCGACGATTTAAGTTTTTATAAGAAATTCCAACTTTTTTGGCCCGGGAAACTAGTGCGTCGATTAGACGCTTAGTTTGGAAGATATCGACGATTTAAGTTTTTTAAGAGATTCCAACTTTTTTGGCCCGGGAAACTAGTGATCACGAATTGAGGCTCTTTTGTTGATTAGCCGCTTAGTTTAGAAGATATCGACGATTTAAGTTTTTATAAGAAATTCCAACTTTTTTGGCCCGGGAAACTAGTGATCACGAATTAAGGCTCTTTTGTCGATTATACGCTTAGTTTGGAAGATATCGACGATTTAAGTTTTCATAAGAAATTCCATCTTTTTTGGCCCGGGAAACTAGTGATCACGAATTGAGGATCTTTTGTCGATTAGACGCTTAGTCTGGAAGATATCGACGATTTAAGTTTTTATAAGAAATTCCAACTTTTTTTGCCCGGGAAACTAGTGATCACGAATTAAGGCTCTTTTGACTCTCTCTTTAGTTTGGAAGATATCGACGATTTAAGTTTTTATAAGAAATTCCAACTTTTTTGTCCCGGGAAACTAGTGATCACGACTTAAGGTTGTTTTATCGATTAGATGCTAAGTTTAGAAGATATCGACGATATATGTTTTTATAAGAAATTCCAACTTTTTTGGCCCGGGAAACTAGTGATCACGAATTAAGGCTCTTTTGTCGATTAGATGCTTAGTTTAGAAGATATCGACGATTTAAGTTTTTATACGAAATTCCAACTTTTTTGGCCCGGGAAACTAGTGATCACGAATTAAGGCTCTTTTGTCGATTATACGCTTAGTTTGGAAGATATCGACGATTTAAGTTTTTATAAGAAATTCCAACTTTTTTGGCCCGGGAAACTAGTGATCACGAATTAAGGCTCTTTTGTCGACTAGACGCTTAGTTTGGAAGATATCGACGATTTAAGTTTTCATAAGAAATTCCAACTTTTTTGGCCCGGGAAACTAGTGATCACGAATTAAGACTCTTTTGTCGATTAGACGCTTAGTTTGCAAGATATCGACGATTTAAGTTTTTATAAGAAATTCCAACTTTTTTGGCCCGGGAAACTTGTGCGTCGATTAGACGCTTAGTTTGGAAGATATCGACGATTTAAGTTTTTATAAGAAATTCCAACTTTTTTGGCCCGGGAAACTAGTGATCACGACTTAAGGTTGTTTTATCGATTAGATGCTAAGTTAAGAAGATATCGACGATATATGTTTTTATAAGAAATTCCAACTTTTTTGGCCCGGGAAACTAGTGATCACGAATTAAGGCTCTTTTGTCGATTAGATGCTTAGTTTAGAAGATATCGACGATTTAAGTTTTTATAAGAGATTCCAACTTTTTTGGCCCGGGAAACTAGTGATCACGAATTGAGGCTCTTTTGTCGATTAGACGCTTAGTTTAGAAGATATCGACGATTTAAGTTTTTATAAGAAATTCCAACTTTTTTGGCCCGGGAAACTAGTGATCACGAATTAAGGCTCTTTTGTCGACTAGACGCTTAGTTTGGAAGATATCGACGATTTAAGTTTTTATAAGAAATTCCAACTTTTTTGGCCCGGGAAACTAGTGATCACGAATTAAGGCTGTTTTGTCGATTAGATGCTTAGTTTAGAAGATATCGACGATTTAAGTTTTTATGAGAAATTCCAACTTTTTTGGCCCGGGAAACTAGTGATCACGAATTGAGGCTCTTTTGTCGATTAGACGCTTAGTTTGGAAGATATCGACGATTTAAATTTTTATAAGAAATTCCAACTTTTTTGGCCCGGGAAACTAGTGATCACGAATTGAGGCTCTTTTGTCGATTAGACGCTTAGTTTGGAAGATATCGACGATTTAAGTTTTTTAAGAGATTCCAACTTTTTTGGCCCGGGAAACTAGTGATCACGAATTAAGGCTCTTTTGTCGATTAGACGCTTAGTTTGGAAGATATCGACGATTTAAGTTTTTTAAGAGATTCCAACTTTTTTGGCCCGGGAAACTAGTGATCACGAATTAAGGCTCTTTTGTTGATTAGCCGCTTAGTTTAGAAGATATCGACGATTTAAATTTTTATAAGAAATTCCAACTTTTTTGGCCCGGGAAACTAGTGATCACGAATTAAGGCTGTTTTGTCGATTAGATGCTTAGTTTAGAAGATATCGACGATTTAAGTTTTTATAAGAAATTCCAACTTTTTTGCCCGGGAAACTAGTGATCACGAATTAAGACTCTTTTGTCGATTAGACGCTGAGTTTAGAAGATATCGACGACTTAAGTTTTTATAAGAAATTCCAACTTTTTTGGCCCGGGAAACTAGTGATCACAAATTAAGACTCTTTTGTCGATTAGACGCTTAGTTTGCAAGATATCGACGATTTAAGTTTTTATAAGAAATTCCAACTTTTTTGGCCCAGGAAACTAGTGCGTCGATTAGACGCTTAGTTTGGAAGATATCGACGATTTAAGTTTTTTAAGAGATTCCAACTTTTTTGGCCCGGGAAACTAGTGATCACGAATTAAGGCTCTTTTGTTGATTAGCCGCTTAGTTTAGAAGATATCGACGATTTAAGTTTTTATAAGAAATTCCAACTTTTTTGGCCCGGGAAACTAGTGATCACGAATTAAGGCTCTTTTGTCGATTATACGCTTAGTTTGGAAGATATCGACGATTTAAGTTTTCATAAGAAATTCCAACTTTTTTGGCCCAGGAAACTAGTGATCACGAATTAAGGCTCTTTTGTCGATTAGACGCTTAGTTTGCAAGATATCGACGATTTAAGTTTTTATAAGAAATTCCAACTTTTTTGGCCCAGGAAACAAGTGATCACGAATTTAGGCTCTTTTGTCGATTAGACGCTTAGTTTAGAAGATATCGACGATTTAAGTTTTTATAAGAAATTCCAACTTTTTTGGCCCAGGAAACTAGTGATCACAAATTAAGACTCTTTTGTCGATTAGACGCTTAGTTTGCAAGATATCGACGATTTAAGTTTTTATAAGAAATTCCAACTTTTTTGGCCCGGGAAACTAGTGCGTCGATTAGACGCTTAGTTTGGAAGATATCGACGATTTAAGTTTTTTAAGAGATTCCAACTTTTTTGGCCCGGGAAACTAGTGATCACGAATTAAGGCTCTTTTGTTGATTAGCCGCTTAGTTTAGAAGATATCGACGATTTAAGTTTTTATAAGAAATTCCAACTTTTTTGGCCCGGGAAACTAGTGATCACAAATTAAGACTCTTTTGTCGATTAGACGCTTAGTTTGCAAGATATCGACGATTTAAGTTTTTATAAGAAATTCCAACTTTTTTGGCCCGGGAAACTAGTGCGTCGATTAGACGCTTAGTTTGGAAGATATCGACGATTTAAGTTTTTTAAGAGATTCCAACTTTTTTGGCCCGGGAAACTAGTGATCACGAATTAAGGCTCTTTTGTTGATTAGCCGCTTAGTTTAGAAGATATCGACGATTTAAGTTTTTATAAGAAATTCCAACTTTTTTGGCCCGGGAAACTAGTGATCACGAATTAAGGCTCTTTTGTCGATTAGACGCTTAGTTTGGAAGATATCGACGATTTAAGTTTACATAAGAAATTCCATCTTTTTTGGCCCCGGAAACTAGTGATCACGAATTGAGGATCTTTTGTCGATTAGACGCTTAGTCTGGAAGATATCGACGATTTAAGTTTTTATAAGAAATTCCAACTTTTTTTGCCCGGGAAACTAGTGATCACGAATTAAGGCTCTTTTGACGATTAGACGCTAAGTTTGGAAGATATCGACGATTTAAGTTTTCATAAGAAATTCCAACTTTTTTGGCCCGGGAAACTAGTGATCACGAATTAAGACTCTTTTGTCGATTAGACGCTTAGTTTGCAAGATATCGACGATTTAAGTTTTTATAAGAAATTCCAACTTTTTTGGCCCGGGAAACTAGTGCGTCGATTAGACGCTTAGTTTGGAAGATATCGACGATTTAAGTTTTTATAAGAAATTCCAACTTTTTTGTCCCGGGAAACTAGTGATCACGACTTAAGGTTGTTTTATCGATTAGATGCTAAGTTTAGAAGATATCGACGATATATGTTTTTATAAGAAATTCCAACTTTTTTGGCCCGGGAAACTAGTGATCACGAATTAAGGCTCTTTTGTCGATTAGATGCTTAGTTTAGAAGATATCGACGATTTAAGTTTTTATACGAAATTCCAACTTTTTTGGCCCGGGAAACTAGTGATCACGAATTAAGGCTCTTTTGTCGATTATACGCTTAGTTTGGAAGATATCGACGATTTAAGTTTTTATAAGAAATTCCAACTTTTTTGGCCCGGGAAACTAGTGATCACGAATTAAGGCTCTTTTGTCGACTAGACGCTTAGTTTGGAAGATATCGACGATTTAAGTTTTCATAAGAAATTCCAACTTTTTTGGCCCGGGAAACTAGTGATTACGAATTAAGACTCTTTTGTCGATTAGACGCTTAGTTTGCAAGATATCGACGATTTAAGTTTTTATAAGAAATTCCAACTTTTTTGGCCCGGGAAACTTGTGCGTCGATTAGACGCTTAGTTTGGAAGATATCGACGATTTAAGTTTTTATAAGAAATTCCAACTTTTTTGGCCCGGGAAACTAGTGATCACGACTTAAGGTTGTTTTATCGATTAGATGCTAAGTTTAGAAGATATCGACGATATATATTTTTATAAGAAATTCCAACTTTTTTGGCCCGGGAAACTAGTGATCACGAATTAAGGCTCTTTTGTCGATTAGATGCTTAGTTTAGAAGATATCGACGATTTAAGTTTTTATAAGAGATTCCAACTTTTTTGGCCCGGGAAACTAGTGATCACGAATTGAGGCTCTTTTGTCGATTAGACGCTTAGTTTAGAAGATATCGACGATTTAAGTTTTTATAAGAAATTCCAACTTTTTTGGCCCGGGAAACTAGTGATCACGCTGTTTTATCGATTGGATGCTTAGTTTAGAAGATATCGACGATTTATGTTTTTATAAGAAATCCCAACTTTTTTGGCCCGGGAAACTAGTGATCACGAATTAAGGCTCTTTTGACGATTAGACGCTTAGTTTGGAAGATATCGACGATTTAAGTTTTATACGAAATTCCAACTTTTTTGGCCCGGGAAACTAGTGACACGAATTAAGGCTCTTTTGTCGATTAGACGCGTAGTTTGCAAGATATCGACGATTTAAGTTTTTATAAGAAATTCCAACTTTTTTGGCCCGGGAAACTAGTGATCACGAATTAAGGCTCTTTTGTCGGTTACACGCTTAGTTTGGAAGCCCGGGAAACTAGTGATCACGAATAAAGGGAAACTATTGATCACGAATTAAGGCTCTTTTGTCGATTAGACGCTTAGTTTAGAAGATATCGACGATTTAAGTTTTTATACGAAATTCCAACTTTTTTGGCCCGGGAAACTAGTGATCACGACTAAAGGGAAACTAGTGATCACGAATTAAGGCTCTTTTGTCGATTAGACGCTTTGTTTCGAAGATATCGACGATTTTAGTTTTTATAAGAGATTCCAACTTTTTTGGCCTGGGAAACTAGTGATCACGAATTAAGGCTCTTTTGTCGATTAGACGCTTTGTTTGGAAGATATCGACGATTTTAGTTTTTATAAGGGATTCCAACTTTTTTGGCCTGGGAAACTAGTGATCACGAATTAAGGCTCTTTTGTCGATTAGAAGCTTAGTTTAGAAGATATCGACGATTTAAGTTTTTATAAGAAATTCCAACTTTTTTGGCCCGGGAAACTAGTGACCACGAATTAAGGCTCTTTTGTCGATTAGACGCTTAGTTTGCAAGATATTGACGATTTATGTTTTAATAAGAAATTCCAACATTTTTGGCCCGGGAAACTAGTGATCACGAATAAGAGCTCTTTTGTCGATTAGACGCTTAGTTTGGAAGATATCGTCGATTTAAATTTGTATAAGAAATTCCAACTTTTTTGGCCCGGGAAACTAGTGATCACGAATTAAGGCTCTTTTGTCGATTAGACGCTTAGTTTAGAAGATATCGACGATTTAAGTTTTTATAAGAAATTCCAACCTTTTTGGCCCGGGAAACTAGTGATCACGAATTAAGGCTCTTTTGTCGATTAGGCGCTTAGTTTGGAAGATATCGACGATTTTAGTTTTTATAAGAGATTCCAACTTTTTTGGCCTGGGAAACTAGTGATCACGAATTAAGGCTCTTTTGTCGATCAGAAGCTTAGTTTAGAAGATATCGACGATTTAAGTTTTTATAAGAAAATCCAAATTTTTTGGCCCGGGAATTTAGTGATCACGAATTAAAACTGTTTTGTCGATTAGATGCTTAGTTTAGAAGATATCGACGATTCAAGTTTTTATAAGAAATTCCAACTTTTTTGGCCCGGGATCACGAATTAAGGCTCTTTTGTCGATTAGACGCTTAGTTTGGAAGATATCGACGATTTAAATTTTTATAAGAAATTCCAACTTTTTTGGCCCGGGACACTAGTGATCACGAATTAAGGCTCTTTTGTCCATTAGACGCTTAGTTTAGAAGATATCGACGATTTAAGTTTTTATAAGAAATTCCAACTTTTTTGGCCCGGGAAACTAGTGATCACGAATTAAGGCTCTTTTGTCGATTAGACGCTTAGTTTAGAAGATATCGACGATTTATGTTTTAATAAGAAATTCCAACTTTTTTGGCCCGGGAAACTAGTGATCACGAATAAGAGCTCTTTTGTCGATTAGACGCTTAGTTTGGAAGATATCGACGATTTAAGTTTTTATAAGAAATTCCAACTTTTTTGGCCCGGGAAACTAGTGATCACGAATTAAGGCTCTTTTGTCCATTAGACGCTTAGTTTAGAAGATATCGACGATTTAAGTTTTTATAAGAAATTCCAACTTTTTTGGCCTGGGAAACTAGTGATCACGAATTAAGGCTCTTTTGTCGATTAGACGCTTAGTTTGCAAGATATTGACGATTTATGTTTTAATAAGAAATTCCAACTTTTTTGGCCCGGGAAACTAGTGATCACGAATAAGAGCTCTTTTGTCGATTAGACGCTTAGTTTGGAAGATATCGACGATTTAAGTTTTCATAAGAAATTCCAACTTTTTTGGCCCGGGAAACTAGTGATCACGAATTAAGGCTCTTTTGTCGATTAGACGCTTAGTTTAGAAGATATCGACGATTTATGTTTTCATAAGAAATTCCAACTTTAGACGCTTAGTTTAGAAGATATCGACGATTTAAGTTTTTATAAGAAATTCCAACTTTTTTGGCCCGGGACACTAGTGATCACGAATTAAGGCTCTTTTGTCCATTAGACGCTTAGTCTGGAAGATATCGACGATTTAAATTTTTATAAGAAATTCCAACTTTTTTGTCCCGGGAAACTAGTGATCACGAATTAAGGCTCTTTTGTCGATTAGACGCTTAGTTTAGAAGATATCGACGATTTAAGTTTTTATAAGAAATTCCAACTTTTTTGGCCCGGGAAACTAGTGATCACGACTTAAGGCTGTTTTATCGATTAGACGCTTAGTTTGCAAGATATTGACGATTTATGTTTTAATAAGAAATTCCATCTTTTTTGGCCCGGGAAACTAGTGATCACGAATTAAGGCTCTTTTGTCGATTAGACGCTTAGTTTAGAAGATATGGACTATTTAAGTTTTTATAAGAAATTCCAACTTTTTTGGCCCGGGAAACTAGTGATCACGAATTGAGGCTCTTTTGTCGATTAGACGCTTAGTTTAGAAGATATCGACGATTTAAGTTTTTATAAGAAATTCCAACTTTTTTGGCCCGGGAAACTAGTGATCACGAATTAAGGCTCTTTTGTCGATTAGACGCTTAGTTTGGAAGATATCGACGATTTTAGTTTTTATAAGAAATTCCAACTTTTTTGGCCCGGGAAACTAGTGATCACGAATTGAGGCTCTTTTGTCGATTAGACGCTTAGTTTAGAAGATATCGACGATTTAAGTTTTTATAAGAAATTCCAACTTTTTTGGCCCGGGAAACTAGTGATCACGAATTGAGGCTCTTTTGTCGATTAGACGCTTAGTTTAGAAGATATCGACGATTTAAGTTTTTATAAGAAATTTCAACTTTTTTGGCCCGGGAAACTAGTGATCACGAATTAAGGCTCTTTTGTCGATTAGACGCTTAGTTTGCAAGATATTGACGATTTATGTTTTAATAAGAAATTCCATCTTTTTTGGCCCGGGAAACTAGTGATCACGAATTAAGGCTCTTTTGTCGATTAGACGCTTAGTTTAGAAGATATCGACTATTTAAGTTTTTATAAGAAATTCCAACTTTTTTGGCCCGGGAAACTAGTGATCACGAATTGAGGCTCTTTTGTCGATTAGACGCTAAGTTTAGAAGATATCGACGATTTAAGTTTTTATAAGAAATTCCAACTTTTTTGGCCCGGGAAACTAGTGATCACGAATTAAGGCTCTTTTGTCGATTAGAGGCTTAGTTTGGAAGATATTGACGATTTAAGTTTTTATAAGAAATTCCAACTTTTTTGGCCCGGGAAACTAGTGACCACGAATTGAGGCTCTTTTGTCGATTAGACGCTTAGTTTGCAAGATATTGACGATTTATGTTTTAATAAGAAATTCCAACTTTTTTGGCCCGGGATACTAGTGATCACGAATAAGAGCTCTTTTGTCGATTAGACGCTTAGTTTGGAAGATATCGTCGATTTAAATTTGTATAAGAAATTCCAACTTTTTTGGTCCGGGAAACTAGTGATCACGAATTAAGGCTCTTTTGTCGATTAGACGCTTAGTTTAGAAGATATCGACGATTTAAGTTTTTATAAGAAATTCCAACTTTTTTGGCCCGGGAAACTAGTGATCACGAATTAAGGCTGTTTTGTCGATTAGATGCTTAGTTTAGAAGATATCGACGATTTAAGATTTTATAAGAAATTCCAACTTTTTTGGCCCGGGAAACTAGTGATCACGAATTGAGGCTCTTTTGTCGATTAGACGCTTAGTTTAGAAGATATCGACGATTTAAGTTTTTATAAGAAATTCCAACTTTTTTGGCCCGGGAAACTAGTGATCACGAATTAAGGCTCTTTTGTCGATTAGACGCTTAGTTTAGAAGATATCGACGATTTAAGTTTTTATAAGAAATTCCAACTTTTTTGGCCCGGAACACTAGTGATCACGAATTAAGGCTCTTTTGTCCATTAGACGCTTAGTCTGGAAGATATCGACGATTTAAATTTTTATAAGAAATTCCAACTTTTTTGTCCCGGGAAACTAGTGATCACGAATTAAGGCTCTTTTGTCGATTAGACGCTTAGTTTAGAAGATATCGACGATTTAAGTTTTTATAAGAAATTCCAACTTTTTTGGCCCGGGAAACTAGTGATCACGACTTAAGGCTGTTTTATCGATTAGACGCTTAGTTTAGAAGATATTGACGATTTAAGTTTTTATAAGAAATTTCAACTTTTTTGGCCCGGGAAACTAGTGATCACGAATTAAGGCTCTTTTGTCGATTAGAGGCTTAGTTTGCAAGATATTGACGATTTATGTTTTAATAAGAAATTCCATCTTTTTTGGCCCGGGAAACTAGTGATCACGAATTAAGGCTCTTTTGTCGATTAGACGCTTAGTTTAGAAGATATCGACTATTTAAGTTTTTATAAGAAATTCCAACTTTTTTGGCCCGGGAAACTAGTGATCACGAATTGAGGCTCTTTTGTCGATTAGACGCTTAGTTTAGAAGATATCGACGATTTAAGTTTTTATAAGAAATTCCAACTTTTTTGGCCCGGGAAACTAGTGATCACGAATTAAGGCTCTTTTGTCGATTAGAGGCTTAGTTTGGAAGATATTGACGATTTAAATTTTTATAAGAAATTCCAACTTTTTTGGCCCGGGAAACTAGTGACTACGAATTAAGGCTCTTTTGTCGATTAGACGCTTAGTTTGCAAGATATTGACGATTTATGTTTTAATAAGAAATTCCAACTTTTTTAGCCCGGGAAACTAGTGATCACGAATAAGAGCTCTTTTGTCGATTAGACGCTTAGTTTGGAAGATATCGTCGATTTAAATTTGTATAAGAAATTCCAACTTTTTTGGCCCGGGAAACTAGTGATCACGAATTAAGGCTCTTTTGTCGATTAGACGCTTAGTTTAGAAGATATCGACGATTTAAGTTTTTATAAGAAATTTCAACTTTTTTGGCCCGGGGAACTAGTGATCACGAATTAAGGCTCTTTTGTCGATTAGACGCTTAGTTTGCAAGATATTGACGATTTATGTTTTAATAAGAAATTCCATCTTTTTTGGCCCGGGAAACTAGTGATCACGAATTAAGGCTCTTTTGTCGATTAGACGCTTAGTTTAGAAGATATCGACTATTTAAGTTTTTATAAGAAATGCCAACTTTTTTGGCCCGGGAAACTAGTGATCACGAATTGAGGCTCTTTTGTCGATTAGACGCTTAGTTTAGAAGATATCGACGATTTAAGTTTTTATAAGAAATTCCAACTTTTTTGGCCCGGGAAACTAGTGATCACGAATTAAGGCTCTTTTGTCGATTAGACGCTTAGTTTGGAAGATATTGACGATTTAAATTTTTATAAGAAATTCCAACTTTTTTGGCCCGGGAAACTAGTGACCACGAATTAAGGCTCTTTTGTCGATTAGACGCTTAGTTTGCAAGATATTGACGATTTATGTTTTAATAAGAAATTCCAACTTTTTTGGCCCGGGAAACTAGTGATCACGAATAAGAGCTCTTTTGTCGATTAGACGCTTAGTTTGGAAGATATCGTCGATTTAAATTTGTATAAGAAATTCCAACTTTTTTGGCCCGGGAAACTAGTGATCACGAATTAAGGCTCTTTTGTCGATTAGACGCTTAGTTTAGAAGATATCGAGGATTTAAGTTTTTATAAGAAATTCCAACTTTTTTGGCCCGGGAAACTAGTGATCACGAATTGAGACTCTTTTGTCGATTAGACTTAGTTTGGAAGATATCGACGATTTAAATTTTTATAAGAAAGTCCAACTTTTTTGGCCCGGGAAACTAGTGATCACGAATTAAGGCTCTTTTGTCGATTAGACACTTAGTTTAGAAGATATCGACGATTTATGTTTTCATAAGAAGTTCCAACTTTTTTTGGCCCGGGAAACTAGTGATCACGAATTAAGGCTCTTTTGTCGATTATACGCTTAGTTTTGAAGATATCGACGATTTAAGTTTTTATAAGAAATTCCATCTTTTTTGGCCCGGGAAACTAGTGATCACGAATTGAGGCTCTTTTGTCGATTAGACGCTTAGTCTGGAAGATATCGACGATTTAAATTTTTATGAGAAATTCCAACTTTTTTGGCCCGGGAAACTAGTGACCACGAATTAAGGCTCTTTTGTCGATTATACGCTTAGTTTGGAAGATATCGACGATTTAAGTTTTCATAAGAAATTCCAACTTTTTTGGTCCGGGAAACTAGTGATCACGAATTAAGGCTCTTTTGTCGATTAGACGCTTAGTTTAGAAGATATCGACGATTTAAGTTTTTATAAGAAAATCCAAATTTTTTGGCCCGGGAATTTAGTGATCACGAATTAAGGCTCTTTTGTCGATTAGGCGCTTAGTTTGGAAGATATCGCCGATTTTAGTTTTTATAAGAGATTCCAGCTTTTTTGGCCTGGGAAACTAGTGATCACGAATTAAGGCTCTTTTGTCGATCAGAAGCTTAGTTTAGAAGATATCGACGATTTAAGTTTTTATAAGAAATTCCAACTTTTTTGACCCGGGAAACTAGTGATCACGAATTAAAACTGTTTTGTCGATTAGATGCTTAGTTTAGAAGATATCGACGATTCAAGTTTTTATAAGAAATTCCAACTTTTTTGGCCCGGGATCACGAATTAAGGCTCTTTTGTCGATTAGACGCTTAGTTTGGAAGATATCGACGATTTTATAAGAAATTCCAACTTTTTTGGCCCGGGAAACTAGTGATCACGACTTAAGGCTGTTTTATCGATTGGATGCTTAGTTTAGAAGATATCGACGATTTAAGTTTTTATAATAAATTCCAACTTTTTTGGCCCGGGAAACTAGTGATCACGAACTAAGGCTCTTTTGTCGATTAGACGCTTAGTTTGCAAGATATTGACGATTTATGTTTTAATAAGAAATTCCAACTTTTTTGGCCCGGGAAACTAGTGATCACGAATAAGAGCTCTTTTGTCGATTAGACGCTTAGTTTGGAAGATATCGACGATTTAAGTTTTCATAAGAAATTCCAACTTTTTTGGCCCGGGAAACTAGTGATCACGAATTAAGGCTCTTTTGTCGATTAGACGCTTAGTTTAGAAGATATCGACGACTTTAGACGCTTAGTTTAGAAGATATCGACGATTTAAGTTTTTATAAGAAATTCCAACTTTTTTGGCCCGGGAAACTAGTGATCACGACTTAAGGCTGTTTTATCGATTAGACGCTTAGTTTAGAAGATATTGACGATTTAAGTTTTTATAAGAAATTTCAACTTTTTTGGCCCGGGAAACTAGTGATCACGAATTAAGGCTCTTTTGTCGATTAGACGCTTAGTTTGCAAGATATTGACGATTTATGTTTTAATAAGAAATTCCATCTTTTTTGGCCCGGGAAACTAGTGATCACGAATTAAGTCTCTTTTGTCGATTAGACGCTTAGTTTAGAAGATATCGACTATTTAAGTTTTTATAAGAAATTCCAACTTTTTTGGCCCGGGAAACTAGTGATCACGAATTGAGGCTCTTTTGTCGATTAGACGCTTAGTTTAGAAGATATCGACGATTTAAGTTTTTATAAGAAATTCCAACTTTTTTGGCCCGGGAAACTAGTGATCACGAATTAAGGCTCTTTTGTCGATTAGACGCTTAGTTTGGAAGATATTGACGATTTAAGTTTTTATAAGAAATTCCAACTTTTTTGGCCCGGGAAACTAGTGACCACGAATTAAGGCTCTTTTGTCGATTAGACGCTTAGTTTGCAAGATATTGACGATTTATGTTTTAATAAGAAATTCCAACTTTTTTGGCCCGGGAAACTAGTGATCACGAATAAGAGCTCTTTTGTCGATTAGACGCTTAGTTTGGAAGATATCGTCGATTTAAATTTGTATAAGAAATTCCAACTTTTTTGGCCCGGGAAACTAGTGATCACGAATTAAGGCTCTTTTGTCGATTAGACGCTTAGTTTAGAAGATATCGACGATTTAAGTTTTTATAAGAAATTCCAACTTTTTTGGCCCGGGAAACTAGTGATCACGAATTAAGGCTCTTTTGTCGATTAGACGCTTAGTTTGGAAGATATTGACGATTTAAGTTTTTATAAGAAATTCCAACTTTTTTGGCCCGGGAAACTAGTGACCACGAATTAAGGCTCTTTTGTCGATTAGACGCTTAGTTTGCAAGATATTGACGATTTATGTTTTAATAAGAAATTCCAACTTTTTTGGCCCGGGAAACTAGTGATCACGAATAAGAGCTCTTTTGTCGATTAGACGCTTAGTTTGGAAGATATCGTCGATTTAAATTTGTATAAGAAATTCCAACTTTTTTGGCCCGGGAAACTAGTGATCACGAATTAAGGCTCTTTTGTCGATTAGACGCTTAGTTTAGAAGATATCGACGATTTAAGTTTTTATAAGAAATTCCAACTTTTTTGGCCCGGGAAACTAGTGATCACGAATTAAGGCTGTTTTGTCGATTAGATGCTTAGTTTAGAAGATATCGACGATTTAAGATTTTATAAGAAATTCCAACTTTTTTGGCCCGGGAAACTAGTGATCACGAATTGAGACTCTTTTGTCGATTAGACTTAGTTTGGAAGATATCGACGATTTAAATTTTTATAAGAAATTCCAACTTTTTTGGCCCGGGAAACTAGTGATCACGAATTAAGGCTCTTTTGTCGATTAGACACTTAGTTTAGAAGATATCGACGATTTATATTTTCATAAGAAGTTCCAACTTTTTTTGGCCCGGGAAACTAGTGATCACGAATTAAGGCTCTTTTGTCGATTATACGCTTAGTTTGGAAGATATCGACGATTTAAGTTTTTATAAGAAATTCCATCTTTTTTGGCCCGGGAAACTAGTGATCACGAATTGAGGCTCTTTTGTCGATTAGACGCTTAGTCTGGAAGATATCGACGATTTAAATTTTTATGAGAAAGTCCAACTTTTTTGGCCCGGGAAACTAGTGACCACGAATTAAGGCTCTTTTGCCGATTATACGCTTAGTTTGGAAGATATCGACGATTTAAGTTTTCATAAGAAATTCCAACTTTTTTGGTCCGGGAAACTAGTGATCACGAATTAAGGCTCTTTTGTCGATTAGATGCTTAGTTTAGAAGATATCGACGATTTAAGTTTTTATAAGAAAATCCAAATTTTTTGGCCCGGGAATTTAGTGATCACGAATTAAGGCTCTTTTGTCGATTAGGCGCTTAGTTTGGAAGATATCGACGATTTTAGTTTTTATAAGAGATTCCAACTTTTTTGGCCTGGGAAACTAGTGATCACGAATTAAGGCTCTTTTGTCGATCAGAAGCTTAGTTTAGAAGATATCGACGATTTAAGTTTTTATAAGAAATTCCAACTTTTTTGACCCGGGAAACTAGTGATCACGAATTAAAACTGTTTTGTCGATTAGATGCTTAGTTTAGAAGATATCGACGATTCAAGTTTTTATAAGAAATTCCAACTTTTTTGGCCCGGGATCACGAATTAAGGCTCTTTTGTCGATTAGACGCTTAGTTTGGAAGATATCGACGATTTTATAAGAAATTCCAACTTTTTTGGCCCGGGAAACTAGTGATCACGACTTAAGGCTGTTTTATCGATTAGATGCTTAGTTTAGAAGATATCGACGATTTAAGTTTTTATAATAAATTCCAACTTTTTTGGCCCGGGAAACTAGTGATCACGAATTAAGGCTCTTTTGTCGATTAGACGCTTAGTTTGGAAGATATTGACGATTTATGTTTTAATAAGAAATTCCAACTTTTTTGGCCCGGGAAACTAGTGATCACGAATAAGAGCTCTTTTGTCGATTAGACGCTTAGTTTGGAAGATATCGACGATTTAAGTTTTCATAAGAAATTCCAACTTTTTTGGCCCGGGAAACTAGTGATCACGAATTAAGGATCTTTTGTCGATTAGACGCTTAGTTTAGAAGATATCGACGATTTATGTTTTCATAAGAAATTCCAACTTTAGACGCTTAGTTTAGAAGATATCGACGATTTAATTTTTTATAAGAAATTCCAACTTTTTTGGCCCGGGACACTAGTGATCACGAATTAAGGCTCTTTTGTCCATTAGACGCTTAGTCTGGAAGATATCGACGATTTAAATTTTTATAAGAAATTCCAACTTTTTTGTCCCGGGAAACTAGTGATCACGAATTAAGGCTCTTTTGTCGATTAGACGCTTAGTTTAGAAGATATCGACGATTTAAGTTTTTATAAGAAATTCCAACTTTTTTGGCCCGGGAAACTAGTGTTCACGACTTAAGGCTGTTTTATCGATTAGACGCTTAGTTTAGAAGATATTGACGATTTAAGTTTTTATAAGAAATTTCAACTTTTTTGGCCCGGGAAACTAGTGATCACGAATTAAGGCTCTTTTGTCCATTAGACGCTTAGTCTGGAAGATATCGACGATTTAAATTTTTATAAGAAATTCCAACTTTTTTGTCCCGGGAAACTAGTGATCACGAATTAAGGCTCTTTTGTCGATTAGACGCTTAGTTTAGAAGATATCGACTATTTAAGTTTTTATAAGAAATTCCAACTTTTTTGGCCCGGGAAACTAGTGATCACGAATTGAGGCTCTTTTGTCGATTAGACGCTTAGTTTAGAAGATATCGACGATTTAAGTTTTTATAAGAAATTCCAACTTTTTTGGCCCGGGAAACTAGTGATCACGAATTAAGGCTCTTTTGTCGATTAGACGCTTAGTTTGGAAGATATTGACGATTTATGTTTTAATAAGAAATTCCATCTTTTTTGGCCCGGGAAACTAGTGATCACGAATTGAGGCTCTTTTGTCGATTAGACGCTTAGTTTAGAAGATATCGACGATTTAAGTTTTTATAAGAAATTCCAACTTTTTTGGCCCGGGAAACTAGTGATCACGAATTAAGGCTCTTTTGTCGATTAGACGCTTAGTTTGCAAGATATTGACGATTTATGTTTTAATAAGAAATTCCATCTTTTTTGGCCCGGGAAACTAGTGATCACGAATTAAGGCTCTTTTGTCGATTAGACGCTTAGTTTAGAAGATATCGACTATTTAAGTTTTTATAAGAAATTCCAACTTTTTTGGCCCGGGAAACTAGTGATCACGAATTGAGGCTCTTTTGTCGATTAGACGCTTAGTTTAGAAGATATCGACGATTTAAGTTTTTATAAGAAATTCCAACTTTTTTGGCCCGGGAAACTAGTGATCACGAATTAAGGCTCTTTTGTCGATTAGACGCTTAGTTTGGAAGATATTGACGATTTAAGTTTTTATAAGAAATTCCAACTTTTTTGGCCCGGGAAACTAGTGACCACGAATTAAGGCTCTTTTGTCGAGTAGACGCTTAGTTTGCAAGATATTGACGATTTATGTTTTAATAAGAAATTCCAACTTTTTTGGCCCGGGAAACTAGTGATCACGAATAAGAGCTCTTTTGTCGATTAGACGCTTAGTTTGGAAGATATCGTCGATTTAAATTTGTATAAGAAATTCCAACTTTTTTGGCCCGGGAAACTAGTGATCACGAATTAAGGCTGTTTTGTCGATTAGATGCTTAGTTTAGAAGATATCGACGATTTAAGATTTTATAAGAAATTCCAACTTTTTTGGCCCGGGAAACTAGTGATCACGAATTGAGACTCTTTTGTCGATTAGACTTAGTTTGGAAGATATCGACGATTTAAATTTTTATAAGAAATTCCAACTAAGAAATTTCAAATTTTTTGGCCCGGGAAACTAGTGATCACGAATTAAGGCTCTTTTGTCGATTAGACGCTTAGTTTAGAAGATATCGACTATTTAAGTTTTTATAAGAAATTCCAACTTTTTTGGCCCGGGAAACTAGTGATCACGAATTGAGGCTCTTTTGTCGATTAGACGCTTAGTTTAGAAGATATCAACGATTTAAGTTTTTATAAGAAATTCCAACTTTTTTGGCCCGGGAAACTAGTGATCACGAATTAAGGCTCTTTTGTCGATTAGACGCTTAGTTTGGAAGATATTGACGATTTAAGTTTTTATAAGAAATTCCAACTTTTTTGGCCCGGGAAACTAGTGACCACGAATTAAGGCTCTTTTGTCGATTAGACGCTTAGTTTGCAAGATATTGACGATTTATGTTTTAATAAGAAATTCCAACTTTTTTGGCCCGGGAAACTAGTGATCACGAATAAGAGCTCTTTTGTCGATTAGACGCTTAGTTTGGAAGATATCGTCGATTTAAATTTTTATAAGAAATTCCAACTTTTTTGGCCCGGGAAACTAGTGATCACGAATTAAGGCTCTTTTGTCGATTAGACGCTTAGTTTAGAAGATATCGACGATTTAAGTTTTTATAAGAAATTCCAACTTTTTTGGCCCGGGAAACTAGTGATCACGAATAAGAGCTCTTTTGTCGATTAGACGCTTAGTTTGGAAGATATCGTCGATTTAAATTTGTATAAGAAATTCCAACTTTTTTGGCCCGGGAAACTAGTGATCACGAATTAAGGCTGTTTTGTCGATTAGATGCTTAGTTTAGAAGATATCGACGATTTAAGATTTTATAAGAAATTCCAACTTTTTTTGCCCGGGAAACTAGTGATCACGAATTGAGACTCTTTTGTCGATTAGACTTAGTTTGGAAGATATCGACGATTTAAATTTTTATAAGAAATTCCAACTAAGAAATTTCAAATTTTTTGGCCCGGGAAACTAGTGATCACGAATTAAGGCTCTTTTGTCGATTAGACGCTTAGTTTGCAAGATATTGACGATTTATGTTTTAATAAGAAATTCCATCTTTTTTGGCCCGGGAAACTAGTGATCACGAATTAAGGCTCTTTTGTCGATTAGACGCTTAGTTTAGAAGATATCGACTATTTAAGTTTTTATAAGAAATTCCAACTTTTTTGGCCCGGGAAACTAGTGATCACGAATTGAGGCTCTTTTGTCGATTAGACGCTTAGTTTAGAAGATATCGACGATTTAAGTTTTTATAAGAAATTCCAACTTTTTTGGCCCGGGAAACTAGTGATCACGAATTAAGGCTCTTTTGTCGATTAGACGCTTAGTTTGGAAGATATTGACGATTTAAGTTTTTATAAGAAATTCCAACTTTTTTGGCCCGGGAAACTAGTGACCACGAATTAAGGCTCTTTTGTCGAGTAGACGCTTAGTTTGCAAGATATTGACGATTTATGTTTTAATAAGAAATTCCAACTTTTTTGGCCCGGGAAACTAGTGATCACGAATAAGAGCTCTTTTGTCGATTAGACGCTTAGTTTGGAAGATATCGTCGATTTAAATTTGTATAAGAAATTCCAACTTTTTTGGCCCGGGAAACTAGTGATCACGAATTAAGGCTGTTTTGTCGATTAGATGCTTAGTTTAGAAGATATCGACGATTTAAGATTTTATAAGAAATTCCAACTTTTTTGGCCCGGGAAACTAGTGATCACGAATTGAGACTCTTTTGTCGATTAGACTTAGTTTGGAAGATATCGACGATTTAAATTTTTATAAGAAATTCCAACTAAGAAATTTCAAATTTTTTGGCCCGGGAAACTAGTGATCACGAATTAAGGCTCTTTTGTCGATTAGACGCTTAGTTTAGAAGATATCGACTATTTAAGTTTTTATAAGAAATTCCAACTTTTTTGGCCCGGGAAACTAGTGATCACGAATTGAGGCTCTTTTGTCGATTAGACGCTTAGTTTAGAAGATATCAACGATTTAAGTTTTTATAAGAAATTCCAACTTTTTTGGCCCGGGAAACTAGTGATCACGAATTAAGGCTCTTTTGTCGATTAGACGCTTAGTTTGGAAGATATTGACGATTTAAGTTTTTATAAGAAATTCCAACTTTTTTGGCCCGGGAAACTAGTGACCACGAATTAAGGCTCTTTTGTCGATTAGACGCTTAGTTTGCAAGATATTGACGATTTATGTTTTAATAAGAAATTCCAACTTTTTTGGCCCGGGAAACTAGTGATCACGAATAAGAGCTCTTTTGTCGATTAGACGCTTAGTTTGGAAGATATCGTCGATTTAAATTTGTATAAGAAATTCCAACTTTTTTGGCCCGGGAAACTAGTGATCACGAATTAAGGCTCTTTTGTCGATTAGACGCTTAGTTTAGAAGATATCGACGATTTAAGTTTTTATAAGAAATTCCAACTTTTTTGGCCCGGGAAACTAGTGATCACGAATAAGAGCTCTTTTGTCGATTAGACGCTTAGTTTGGAAGATATCGTCGATTTAAATTTGTATAAGAAATTCCAACTTTTTTGGCCCGGGAAACTAGTGATCACGAATTAAGGCTGTTTTGTCGATTAGATGCTTAGTTTAGAAGATATCGACGATTTAAGATTTTATAAGAAATTCCAACTTTTTTTGCCCGGGAAACTAGTGATCACGAATTGAGACTCTTTTGTCGATTAGACTTAGTTTGGAAGATATCGACGATTTAAATTTTTATAAGAAATTCCAACTAAGAAATTTCAAATTTTTTGGCCCGGGAAACTAGTGATCACGAATTAAGGCTCTTTTGTCGATTAGACGCTTAGTTTGCAAGATATTGACGATTTATGTTTTAATAAGAAATTCCATCTTTTTTGGCCCGGGAAACTAGTGATCACGAATTAAGGCTCTTTTGTCGATTAGACGCTTAGTTTAGAAGATATCGACTATTTAAGTTTTTATAAGAAATTCCAACTTTTTTGGCCCGGGAAACTAGTGATCACGAATTGAGGCTCTTTTGTCGATTAGACGCTTAGTTTAGAAGATATCGACGATTTAAGTTTTTATAAGAAATTCCAACTTTTTTGGCCCGGGAAACTAGTGATCACGAATTAAGGCTCTTTTGTCGATTAGACGCTTAGTTTGGAAGATATTGACGATTTAAGTTTTTATAAGAAATTCCAACTTTTTTGGCCCGGGAAACTAGTGACCACGAATTAAGGCTCTTTTGTCGAGTAGACGCTTAGTTTGCAAGATATTGACGATTTATGTTTTAATAAGAAATTCCAACTTTTTTGGCCCGGGAAACTAGTGATCACGAATAAGAGCTCTTTTGTCGATTAGACGCTTAGTTTGGAAGATATCGTCGATTTAAATTTGTATAAGAAATTCCAACTTTTTTGGCCCGGGAAACTAGTGATCACGAATTAAGGCTGTTTTGTCGATTAGATGCTTAGTTTAGAAGATATCGACGATTTAAGATTTTATAAGAAATTCCAACTTTTTTGGCCCGGGAAACTAGTGATCACGAATTGAGACTCTTTTGTCGATTAGACTTAGTTTGGAAGATATCGACGATTTAAATTTTTATAAGAAATTCCAACTAAGAAATTTCAAATTTTTTGGCCCGGGAAACTAGTGATCACGAATTAAGGCTCTTTTGTCGATTAGACGCTTAGTTTAGAAGATATCGACTATTTAAGTTTTTATAAGAAATTCCAACTTTTTTGGCCCGGGAAACTAGTGATCACGAATTGAGGCTCTTTTGTCGATTAGACGCTTAGTTTAGAAGATATCAACGATTTAAGTTTTTATAAGAAATTCCAACTTTTTTGGTCCGGGAAACTAGTGATCACGAATTAAGGCTCTTTTGTCGATTAGACGCTTAGTTTAGAAGATATCGACGATTTAAGTTTTTATAAGAAAATCCAAATTTTTTGGCCCGGGAATTTAGTGATCACGAATTAAGGCTCTTTTGTCGATTAGGCGCTTAGTTTGGAAGATATCGACGATTTTAGTTTTTATAAGAGATTCCAGCTTTTTTGGCCTGGGAAACTAGTGATCACGAATTAAGGCTCTTTTGTCGATCAGAAGCTTAGTTTAGAAGATATCGACGATTTAAGTTTTTATAAGAAATTCCAACTTTTTTGACCCGGGAAACTAGTGATCACGAATTAAAACTGTTTTGTCGATTAGATGCTTAGTTTAGAAGATATCGACGATTCAAGTTTTTATAAGAAATTCCAACTTTTTTGGCCCGGGATCACGAATTAAGGCTCTTTTGTCGATTAGACGCTTAGTTTGGAAGATATCGACGATTTTATAAGAAATTCCAACTTTTTTGGCCCGGGAAACTAGTGATCACGACTTAAGGCTGTTTTATCGATTGGATGCTTAGTTTAGAAGATATCGACGATTTAAGTTTTTATAATAAATTCCAACTTTTTTGGCCCGGGAAACTAGTGATCACGAACTAAGGCTCTTTTGTCGATTAGACGCTTAGTTTGCAAGATATTGACGATTTATGTTTTAATAAGAAATTCCAACTTTTTTGGCCCGGGAAACTAGTGATCACGAATAAGAGCTCTTTTGTCGATTAGACGCTTAGTTTGGAAGATATCGACGATTTAAGTTTTCATAAGAAATTCCAACTTTTTTGGCCCGGGAAACTAGTGATCACGAATTAAGGCTCTTTTGTCGATTAGACGCTTAGTTTAGAAGATATCGACGACTTTAGACGCTTAGTTTAGAAGATATCGACGATTTAAGTTTTTATAAGAAATTCCAACTTTTTTGGCCCGGGAAACTAGTGATCACGACTTAAGGCTGTTTTATCGATTAGACGCTTAGTTTAGAAGATATTGACGATTTAAGTTTTTATAAGAAATTTCAACTTTTTTGGCCCGGGAAACTAGTGATCACGAATTAAGGCTCTTTTGTCGATTAGACGCTTAGTTTGCAAGATATTGACGATTTATGTTTTAATAAGAAATTCCATCTTTTTTGGCCCGGGAAACTAGTGATCACGAATTAAGTCTCTTTTGTCGATTAGACGCTTAGTTTAGAAGATATCGACTATTTAAGTTTTTATAAGAAATTCCAACTTTTTTGGCCCGGGAAACTAGTGATCACGAATTGAGGCTCTTTTGTCGATTAGACGCTTAGTTTAGAAGATATCGACGATTTAAGTTTTTATAAGAAATTCCAACTTTTTTGGCCCGGGAAACTAGTGATCACGAATTAAGGCTCTTTTGTCGATTAGACGCTTAGTTTGGAAGATATTGACGATTTAAGTTTTTATAAGAAATTCCAACTTTTTTGGCCCGGGAAACTAGTGACCACGAATTAAGGCTCTTTTGTCGATTAGACGCTTAGTTTGCAAGATATTGACGATTTATGTTTTAATAAGAAATTCCAACTTTTTTGGCCCGGGAAACTAGTGATCACGAATAAGAGCTCTTTTGTCGATTAGACGCTTAGTTTGGAAGATATCGTCGATTTAAATTTGTATAAGAAATTCCAACTTTTTTGGCCCGGGAAACTAGTGATCACGAATTAAGGCTCTTTTGTCGATTAGACGCTTAGTTTAGAAGATATCGACGATTTAAGTTTTTATAAGAAATTCCAACTTTTTTGGCCCGGGAAACTAGTGATCACGAATTAAGGCTCTTTTGTCGATTAGACGCTTAGTTTGGAAGATATTGACGATTTAAGTTTTTATAAGAAATTCCAACTTTTTTGGCCCGGGAAACTAGTGACCACGAATTAAGGCTCTTTTGTCGATTAGACGCTTAGTTTGCAAGATATTGACGATTTATGTTTTAATAAGAAATTCCAACTTTTTTGGCCCGGGAAACTAGTGATCACGAATAAGAGCTCTTTTGTCGATTAGACGCTTAGTTTGGAAGATATCGTCGATTTAAATTTGTATAAGAAATTCCAACTTTTTTGGCCCGGGAAACTAGTGATCACGAATTAAGGCTCTTTTGTCGATTAGACGCTTAGTTTAGAAGATATCGACGATTTAAGTTTTTATAAGAAATTCCAACTTTTTTGGCCCGGGAAACTAGTGATCACGAATTAAGGCTGTTTTGTCGATTAGATGCTTAGTTTAGAAGATATCGACGATTTAAGATTTTATAAGAAATTCCAACTTTTTTGGCCCGGGAAACTAGTGATCACGAATTGAGACTCTTTTGTCGATTAGACTTAGTTTGGAAGATATCGACGATTTAAATTTTTATAAGAAATTCCAACTTTTTTGGCCCGGGAAACTAGTGATCACGAATTAAGGCTCTTTTGTCGATTAGACACTTAGTTTAGAAGATATCGACGATTTATGTTTTCATAAGAAGTTCCAACTTTTTTTGGCCCGGGAAACTAGTGATCACGAATTAAGGCTCTTTTGTCGATTATACGCTTAGTTTGGAAGATATCGACGATTTAAGTTTTTATAAGAAATTCCATCTTTTTTGGCCCGGGAAACTAGTGATCACGAATTGAGGCTCTTTTTTTGGCCCGGGAAACTAGTGACCACGAATTAAGGCTCTTTTGTCGATTATACGCTTAGTTTGGAAGATATCGACGATTTAAGTTTTCATAAGAAATTCCAACTTTTTTGGTCCGGGAAACTAGTGATCACGAATTAAGGCTCTTTTGTCGATTAGACGCTTAGTTTAGAAGATATCGACGATTTAAGTTTTTATAAGAAAATCCAAATTTTTTGGCCCGGGAATTTAGTGATCGCGAATTAAGGCTCTTTTGTCGATTAGGCGCTTAGTTTGGAAGATATCGACGATTTTAGTTTTTATAAGAGATTCCAACTTTTTTGGCCTGGGAAACTAGTGATCACGAATTAAGGCTCTTTTGTCGATCAGAAGCTTAGTTTAGAAGATATCGACGATTTAAGTTTTTATAAGAAATTTCAAATTTTTTGGCCCGGGAAACTAGTGATCACGAATTAAAACTGTTTTGTCGATTAGATGCTTAGTTTAGAAGATATCGACGATTCAAGTTTTTATAAGAAATTCCAACTTTTTTGGCCCGGGATCACGAATTAAGGCTCTTTTGTCGATTAGACGCTTAGTTTGGAAGATATCGACGATTTTATAAGAAATTCCAACTTTTTTGGCCCGGGAAACTAGTGATCACGACTTAAGGCTGTTTTATCGATTAGATGCTTAGTTTAGAAGATATCGACGATTTAAGTTTTTATAATAAATTCCAACTTTTTTGGCCCGGGAAACTAGTGATCACGAATTAAGGCTCTTTTGTCGATTAGACGCTTAGTTTGCAAGATATTGACGATTTATGTTTTAATAAGAAATTCCAAATTTTTTGGCCCGGGAAACTAGTGATCACGAATAAGAGCTCTTTTGTCGATTAGACGCTTAGTTTGGAAGATATCGACGATTTAAGTTTTCATAAGAAATTCCAACTTTTTTGGCCCGGGAAACTAGTGATCACGAATTAAGGCTCTTTTGTCGATTAGACGCTTAGTTTAGAAGATATCGACGACTTTAGACGCTTAGTTTAGAAGATATCGACGATTTAAGTTTTTATAAGAAATTCCAACTTTTTTGGCCCGGGAAACTAGTGATCACGACTTAAGGCTGTTTTATCGATTAGACGCTTAGTTTAGAAGATATTGACGATTTAAGTTTTTATAAGAAATTTCAACTTTTTTGGCCCGGGAAACTAGTGATCACGAATTAAGGCTCTTTTGTCGATTAGACGCTTAGTTTGCAAGATATTGACGATTTATGTTTTAATAAGAAATTCCATCTTTTTTGGCCCGGGAAACTAGTGATCACGAATTAAGGCTCTTTTGTCGATTAGACGCTTAGTTTAGAAGATATCGACTATTTAAGTTTTTATAAGAAATTCCAACTTTTTTGGCCCGGGAAACTAGTGATCACGAATTGAGGCTCTTTTGTCGATTAGACGCTTAGTTTAGAAGATATCGACGATTTAAGTTTTTATAAGAAATTCCAACTTTTTTGGCCCGGGAAACTAGTGATCACGAATTAAGGCTCTTTTGTCGATTAGATGCTTAGTTTGGAAGATATTGACGATTTAAGTTTTTATAAGAAATTCCAACTTTTTTGGCCCGGGAAACTAGTGACCACGAATTAAGGCTCTTTTGTCGATTAGACGCTTAGTTTGCAAGATATTGACGATTTATGTTTTAATAAGAAATTCCAACTTTTTTGGCCCGGGAAACTAGTGATCACGAATAAGAGCTCTTTTGTCGATTAGACGCTTAGTTTGGAAGATATCGTCGATTTAAATTTGTATAAGAAATTCCAACTTTTTTGGCCCGGGAAACTAGTGATCACGAATTAAGGCTCTTTTGTCGATTAGACGCTTAGTTTAGAAGATATCGACGATTTAAGTTTTTATAAGAAATTCCAACTTTTTTGGCCCGGGAAACTAGTGATCACGAATTAAGGCTCTTTTGTCGATTAGACGCTTAGTTTGGAAGATATTGACGATTTAAGTTTTTATAAGAAATTCCAACTTTTTTGGCCCGGGAAACTAGTGACCACGAATTAAGGCTCTTTTGTCGATTAGACGCTTAGTTTGCAAGATATTGACGATTTATGTTTTAATAAGAAATTCCAACTTTTTTGGCCCGGGAAACTAGTGATCACGAATAAGAGCTCTTTTGTCGATTAGACGCTTAGTTTGGAAGATATCGTCGATTTAAATTTGTATAAGAAATTCCAACTTTTTTGGCCCGGGAAACTAGTGATCACGAATTAAGGCTCTTTTGTCGATTAGACGCTTAGTTTAGAAGATATCGACGATTTAAGTTTTTATAAGAAATTCCAACTTTTTTGGCCCGGGAAACTAGTGATCACGAATTAAGGCTGTTTTGTCGATTAGATGCTTAGTTTAGAAAGAAATTCCAACTTTTTTGGCCCGGGAAACTAGTGATCACGAATTGAGACTCTTTTGTCGATTAGACTTAGTTTGGAAGATATCGACGATTTAAATTTTTATAAGAAATTCCAACTTTTTTGGCCCGGGAAACTAGTGATCACGAATTAAGGCTCTTTTGTCGATTAGACACTTAGTTTAGAAGATATCGACGATTTAAGTTTTCATAAGAAGTTCCAACTTTTTTTGGCCCGGGAAACTAGTGATCACGAATTAAGGCTCTTTTGTCGATTATACGCTTAGTTTGGAAGATATCGACGATTTAAGTTTTTATAAGAAATTCCATCTTTTTTGGCCCGGGAAACTAGTGATCACGAATTGAGGCTCTTTTGTCGATTAGACGCTTAGTCTGGAAGATATCGACGATTTAAATTTTTATGAGAAATTCCAACTTTTTTGGCCCGGGAAACTAGTGACCACGAATTAAGGCTCTTTTGTCGATTATACGCTTAGTTTGGAAGATATCGACGATTTAAGTTTTCATAAGAAATTCCAACTTTTTTGGTCCGGGAAACTAGTGATCACGAATTAAGGCTCTTTTGTCGATTAGACGCTTAGTTTAGAAGATATCGACGATTTAAGTTTTTATAAGAAAATCCAAATTTTTTGGCCCGGGAATTTAGTGATCACGAATTAAGGCTCTTTTGTCGATTAGGCGCTTAGTTTGGAAGATATCGACGATTTTAGTTTTTATAAGAGATTCCAACTTTTTTGGCCTGGGAAACTAGTGATCACGAATTAAGGCTCTTTTGTCGATCAGAAGCTTAGTTTAGAAGATATCGACGATTTAAGTTTTTATAAGAAATTCCAACTTTTTTGACCCGGGAAACTAGTGATCACGAATTAAAACTGTTTTGTCGATTAGATGCTTAGTTTAGAAGATATCGACGATTCAAGTTTTTATAAGAAATTCCAACTTTTTTGGCCCGGGATCACGAATTAAGGCTCTTTTGTCGATTAGACGCTTAGTTTGGAAGATATCGACGATTTTATAAGAAATTCCAACTTTTTTGGCCCGGGAAACTAGTGATCACGACTTAAGGCTGTTTTATCGATTAGATGCTTAGTTTAGAAGATATCGACGATTTAAGTTTTTATAATAAATTCCAACTTTTTTGGCCCGGGAAACTAGTGATCACGAATTAAGGCTCTTTTGTCGATTAGACGCTTAGTTTGGAAGATATCGACGATTTAAGTTTTCATAAGAAATTCCAACTTTTTTGGCCCGGGAAACTAGTGATCACGAATTAAGGATCTTTTGTCGATTAGACGCTTAGTTTAGAAGATATCGACGATTTATGTTTTCATAAGAAATTCCAACTTTAGACGCTTAGTTTAGAAGATATCGACGATTTAATTTTTTATAAGAAATTCCAACTTTTTTGGCCCGGGACACTAGTGATCACGAATTAAGGCTCTTTTGTCCATTAGACGCTTAGTCTGGAAGATATCGACGATTTAAATTTTTATAAGAAATTCCAACTTTTTTGTCCCGGGAAACTAGTGATCACGAATTAAGGCTCTTTTGTCGATTAGACGCTTAGTTTAGAAGATATTGACGATTTAAGTTTTTATAAGAAATTTCAACTTTTTTGGCCCGGGAAACTAGTGATCACGAATTAAGGCTCTTTTGTCGATTAGACGCTTAGTTTGCAAGATATTGACGATTTATGTTTTAATAAGAAATTCCATCTTTTTTGGCCCGGGAAACTAGTGATCACGAATTAAGGCTCTTTTGTCGATTAGACGCTTAGTTTAGAAGATATCGACTATTTAAGTTTTTATAAGAAATTCCAACTTTTTTGGCCCGGGAAACTAGTGATCACGAATTGAGGCTCTTTTGTCGATTAGACGCTTAGTTTAGAAGATATCGACGATTTAAGTTTTTATAAGAAATTCCAACTTTTTTGGCCCGGGAAACTAGTGATCACGAATTAAGGCTCTTTTGTCGATTAGACGCTTAGTTTGGAAGATATTGACGATTTAAGTTTTTATAAGAAATTCCAACTTTTTTGGCCCGGGAAACTAGTGACCACGAATTAAGGCTCTTTTGTCGATTAGACGCTTAGTTTGCAAGATATTGACGATTTATGTTTTAATAAGAAATTCCAACTTTTTTGGCCCGGGAAACTAGTGATCACGAATAAGAGCTCTTTTGTCGATTAGACGCTTAGTTTGGAAGATATCGTCGATTTAAATTTGTATAAGAAATTCCAACTTTTTTGGCCCGGGAAACTAGTGATCACGAATTAAGGCTGTTTTGTCGATTAGATGCTTAGTTTAGAAGATATCGACGATTTAAGATTTTATAAGAAATTCCAACTTTTTTGGCCCGGGAAACTAGTGATCACGAATTGAGACTCTTTTGTCGATTAGACTTAGTTTGGAAGATATCGACGATTTAAATTTTTATAAGAAATTCCAACTAAGAAATTTCAAATTTTTTGGCCCGGGAAACTAGTGATCACGAATTAAGGCTCTTTTGTCGATTAGACGCTTAGTTTAGAAGATATCGACTATTTAAGTTTTTATAAGAAATTCCAACTTTTTTGGCCCGGGAAACTAGTGATCACGAATTGAGGCTCTTTTGTCGATTAGACGCTTAGTTTAGAAGATATCAACGATTTAAGTTTTTATAAGAAATTCCAACTTTTTTGGCCCGGGAAACTAGTGATCACGAATTAAGGCTCTTTTGTCGATTAGACGCTTAGTTTGGAAGATATTGACGATTTAAGTTTTTATAAGAAATTCCAACTTTTTTGGCCCGGGAAACTAGTGACCACGAATTAAGGCTCTTTTGTCGATTAGACGCTTAGTTTGCAAGATATTGACGATTTATGTTTTAATAAGAAATTCCAACTTTTTTGGCCCGGGAAACTAGTGATCACGAATAAGAGCTCTTTTGTCGATTAGACGCTTAGTTTGGAAGATATCGTCGATTTAAATTTGTATAAGAAATTCCAACTTTTTTGGCCCGGGAAACTAGTGATCACGAATTAAGGCTCTTTTGTCGATTAGACGCTTAGTTTAGAAGATATCGACGATTTAAGTTTTTATAAGAAATTCCAACTTTTTTGGCCCGGGAAACTAGTGATCACGAATAAGAGCTCTTTTGTCGATTAGACGCTTAGTTTGGAAGATATCGTCGATTTAAATTTGTATAAGAAATTCCAACTTTTTTGGCCCGGGAAACTAGTGATCACGACTTAAGGCTGTTTTATCGATTAGATGCTTAGTTTAGAAGATATCGACGATTTAAGTTTTTATAATAAATTCCAACTTTTTTGGCCCGGGAAACTAGTGATCACGAATTAAGGCTCTTTTGTCGATTAGACGCTTAGTTTGGAAGATATTGACGATTTAAGTTTTTATAAGAAATTCCAACTTTTTTGGCCCGGGAAACTAGTGACCACGAATTAAGGCTCTTTTGTCGATTAGACGCTTAGTTTGCAAGATATTGACGATTTATGTTTTAATAAGAAATTCCAACTTTTTTGGCCCGGGAAACTAGTGATCACGAATAAGAGCTCTTTTGTCGATTAGACGCTTAGTTTGGAAGATATCGTCGATTTAAATTTGTATAAGAAATTCCAACTTTTTTGGCCCGGGAAACTAGTGATCACGAATTAAGGCTCTTTTGTCGATTAGACGCTTAGTTTAGAAGATATCGACGATTTAAGTTTTTATAAGAAATTCCAACTTTTTTGGCCCGGGAAACTAGTGATCACGAATAAGAGCTCTTTTGTCGATTAGACGCTTAGTTTGGAAGATATCGTCGATTTAAATTTGTATAAGAAATTCCAACTTTTTTGGCCCGGGAAACTAGTGATCACGACTTAAGGCTGTTTTATCGATTAGATGCTTAGTTTAGAAGATATCGACGATTTAAGTTTTTATAATAAATTCCAACTTTTTTGGCCCGGGAAACTAGTGATCACGAATTAAGGCTCTTTTGTCGATTAGACGCTTAGTTTGCAAGATATTGACGATTTATGTTTTAATAAGAAATTCCAACTTTTTTGGCCCGGGAAACTAGTGATCACGAATAAGAGCTCTTTTGTCGATTAGACGCTTAGTTTGGAAGATATCGACGATTTAAGTTTTCATAAGAAATTCCAACTTTTTTGGCCCGGGAAACTAGTGATCACGAATTAAGGATCTTTTGTCGATTAGACGCTTAGTTTAGAAGATATCGACGATTTATGTTTTCATAAGAAATTCCAACTTTAGACGCTTAGTTTAGAAGATATCGACGATTTAATTTTTTATAAGAAATTCCAACTTTTTTGGCCCGGGACACTAGTGATCACGAATTAAGGCTCTTTTGTCCATTAGACGCTTAGTCTGGAAGATATCGACGA
Source organism: Hydrotaea diabolus (assembly GCA_963513945.1). Lineage (NCBI taxonomy): Eukaryota > Metazoa > Arthropoda > Insecta > Diptera > Muscidae > Hydrotaea > Hydrotaea diabolus. The sequence continues at coordinate 170,396,991 of OY740719.1, forward strand.
TTTAAATTTTTATAAGAAATTCCAACTTTTTTGGCCCGGGAAACTAGTGATCACGAATTAAGGCTCTTTTGTCGATTAGACGCTTAGTTTGGAAGATATTGACGATTTAAGTTTTTATAAGAAATTCCAACTTTTTTGGCCCGGGAAACTAGTGACCACGAATTAAGGCTCTTTTGTCGATTAGACGCTCAGTTTGCAAGATATTGACGATTTATGTTTTAATAAGAAATTCCAACTTTTTTGGCCCGGGAAACTAGTGATCACGAATAAGAGCTCTTTTGTCGATTAGACGCTTAGTTTGGAAGATATCGTCGATTTAAATTTGTATAAGAAATTCCAACTTTTTTGGCCCGGGAAACTAGTGATCACGAATTAAGGCTCTTTTGTCGATTAGACGCTTAGTTTAGAAGATATCGACGATTTAAGTTTTTATAAGAAATTCCAACTTTTTTGGCCCGGGAAACTAGTGATCACGAATAAGAGCTCTTTTGTCGATTAGACGCTTAGTTTGGAAGATATCGTCGATTTAAATTTGTATAAGAAATTCCAACTTTTTTGGCCCGGGAAACTAGTGATCACGAATTAAGGCTCTTTTGTCGATTAGACGCTTAGTTTAGAAGATATCGACGATTTAAGTTTTTATAAGAAATTCCAACTTTTTTGGCCCGGGAAACTAGTGATCACGAATTAAGGCTCTTTTGTCGATTAGACGCTTAGTTTGGAAGATATTGACGATTTAAGTTTTTATAAGAAATTCCAACTTTTTTGGCCCGGGAAACTAGTGACCACGAATTAAGGCTCTTTTGTCGATTAGACGCTTAGTTTGCAAGATATTGACGATTTATGTTTTAATAAGAAATTCCAACTTTTTTGGCCCGGGAAACTAGTGATCACGAATAAGAGCTCTTTTGTCGATTAGACGCTTAGTTTGGAAGATATCGTCGATTTAAATTTGTATAAGAAATTCCAACTTTTTTGGCCCGGGAAACTAGTGATCACGAATTAAGGCTCTTTTGTCGATTAGACGCTTAGTTTAGAAGATATCGACGATTTAAGTTTTTATAAGAAATTCCAACTTTTTTGGCCCGGGAAACTAGTGATCACGAATTAAGGCTGTTTTGTCGATTAGATGCTTAGTTTAGAAGATATCGACGATTTAAGATTTTATAAGAAATTCCAACTTTTTTGGCCCGGGAAACTAGTGATCACGAATTGAGACTCTTTTGTCGATTAGACTTAGTTTGGAAGATATCGACGATTTAAATTTTTATAAGAAATTCCAACTTTTTTGGCCCGGGAAACTAGTGATCACGAATTAAGGCTCTTTTGTCGATTAGACACTTAGTTTAGAAGATATCGACGATTTATGTTTTCATAAGAAGTTCCAACTTTTTTTGGCCCGGGAAACTAGTGATCACGAATTAAGGCTCTTTTGTCGATTATACGCTTAGTTTGGAAGATATCGACGATTTAAGTTTTTATAAGAAATTCCATCTTTTTTGGCCCGGGAAACTAGTGATCACGAATTGAGGCTCTTTTGTCGATTAGACGCTTAGTCTGGAAGATATCGACGATTTAAATTTTTATGAGAAATTCCAACTTTTTTGGCCCGGGAAACTAGTGACCACGAATTAAGGCTCTTTTGTCGATTATACGCTTAGTTTGGAAGATATCGACGATTTAAGTTTTCATAAGAAATTCCAACTTTTTTGGTCCGGGAAACTAGTGATCACGAATTAAGGCTCTTTTGTCGATTAGACGCTTAGTTTAGAAGATATCGACGATTTAAGTTTTTATAAGAAAATCCAAATTTTTTGGCCCGGGAATTTAGTGATCACGAATTAAGGCTCTTTTGTCGATTAGGCGCTTAGTTTGGAAGATATCGACGATTTTAGTTTTTATAAGAGATTCCAACTTTTTTGGCCTGGGAAACTAGTGATCACGAATTAAGGCTCTTTTGTCGATCAGAAGCTTAGTTTAGAAGATATCGACGATTTAAGTTTTTATAAGAAATTCCAACTTTTTTGACCCGGGAAACTAGTGATCACGAATTAAAACTGTTTTGTCGATTAGATGCTTAGTTTAGAAGATATCGACGATTCAAGTTTTTATAAGAAATTCCAACTTTTTTGGCCCGGGATCACGAATTAAGGCTCTTTTGTCGATTAGACGCTTAGTTTGGAAGATATCGACGATTTTATAAGAAATTCCAACTTTTTTGGCCCGGGAAACTAGTGATCACGACTTAAGGCTGTTTTATCGATTAGATGCTTAGTTTAGAAGATATCGACGATTTAAGTTTTATAATAAATTCCAACTTTTTTGGCCCGGGAAACTAGTGATCACGAATTAAGGCTCTTTTGTCGATTAGACGCTTAGTTTGCAAGATATTGACGATTTATGTTTTAATAAGAAATTCCAACTTTTTTGGCCCGGGAAACTAGTGATCACGAATAAGAGCTCTTTTGTCGATTAGACGCTTAGTTTGGAAGATATCGACGATTTAAGTTTTCATAAGAAATTCCAACTTTTTTGGCCCGGAAACTAGTGATCACGAATTAAGGATCTTTTTTGTCGATTAGACGCTTAGTTTAGAAGATATCGACGATTTATGTTTTCATAAGAAATTCCAACTTTAGACGCTTAGTTTAGAAGATATCGACGATTTAATTTTTTATAAGAAATTCCAACTTTTTTGGCCCGGGACACTAGTGATCACGAATTAAGGCTCTTTTGTCCATTAGACGCTTAGTCTGGAAGATATCGACGATTTAAATTTTTATAAGAAATTCCAACTTTTTTGTCCCGGGAAACTAGTGATCACGAATTAAGGCTCTTTTGTCGATTAGACGCTTAGTTTAGAAGATATCGACGATTTAAGTTTTTATAAGAAATTCCAACTTTTTTGGCCCGGGAAACTAGTGATCACGACTTAAGGCTGTTTTATCGATTAGACGCTTAGTTTAGAAGATATTGACGATTTAAGTTTTTATAAGAAATTTCAACTTTTTTGGCCCGGGAAACTAGTGATCACGAATTAAGGCTCTTTTGTCGATTAGACGCTTAGTTTGCAAGATATTGACGATTTATGTTTTAATAAGAAATTCCATCTTTTTTGGCCCGGGAAACTAGTGATCACGAATTAAGGCTCTTTTGTCGATTAGACGCTTAGTTTAGAAGATATCGACTTTTTAAGTTTTTATAAGAAATTCCAACTTTTTTGGCCCGGGAAACTAGTGATCACGAATTGAGGCTCTTTTGTCGATTAGACGCTTAGTTTAGAAGATATCGACGATTTAAGTTTTTATAAGAAATTCCAACTTTTTTGGCCCGGGAAACTAGTGATCACGAATTAAGGCTCTTTTGTCGATTAGACGCTTAGTTTGGAAGATATTGACGATTTAAGTTTTTATAAGAAATTCCAACTTTTTTGGCCCGGGAAACTAGTGACCACGAATTAAGGCTCTTTTGTCGAGTAGACGCTTAGTTTGCAAGATATTGACGATTTATGTTTTAATAAGAAATTCCAACTTTTTTGGCCCGGGAAACTAGTGATCACGAATAAGAGCTCTTTTGTCGATTAGACGCTTAGTTTGGAAGATATCGTCGATTTAAATTTGTATAAGAAATTCCAACTTTTTTGGCCCGGGAAACTAGTGATCACGAATTAAGGCTGTTTTGTCGATTAGATGCTTAGTTTAGAAGATATCGACGATTTAAGATTTTATAAGAAATTCCAACTTTTTTGGCCCGGGAAACTAGTGATCACGAATTGAGACTCTTTTGTCGATTAGACTTAGTTTGGAAGATATCGACGATTTAAATTTTTATAAGAAATTCCAACTAAGAAATTTCAAATTTTTTGGCCCGGGAAACTAGTGATCACGAATTAAGGCTCTTTTGTCGATTAGACGCTTAGTTTAGAAGATATCGACTATTTAAGTTTTTATAAGAAATTCCAACTTTTTTGGCCCGGGAAACTAGTGATCACGAATTGAGGCTCTTTTGTCGATTAGACGCTTAGTTTAGAAGATATCAACGATTTAAGTTTTTATAAGAAATTCCAACTTTTTTGGCCCGGGAAACTAGTGATCACGAATTAAGGCTCTTTTGTCGATTAGACGCTTAGTTTGGAAGATATTGACGATTTAAATTTTTATAAGAAATTCCAACTTTTTTGGCCCGGGAAACTAGTGACCACGAATTAAGGCTCTTTTGTCGATTAGACGCTTAGTTTGCAAGATATTGACGATTTATGTTTTAATAAGAAATTCCAACTTTTTTGGCCCGGGAAACTAGTGATCACGAATAAGAGCTCTTTTGTCGATTAGACGCTTAGTTTGGAAGATATCGTCGATTTAAATTTGTATAAGAAATTCCAACTTTTTTGGCCCGGGAAACTAGTGATCACGAATTAAGGCTCTTTTGTCGATTAGACGCTTAGTTTAGAAGATATCGACGATTTAAGTTTTTATAAGAAATTCCAACTTTTTTGGCCCGGGAAACTAGTGATCACGAATTAAGGCTGTTTTGTCGATTAGATGCTTAGTTTAGAAGATATCGACGATTTAAGATTTTATAAGAAATTCCAACTTTTTTGGCCCGGGAAACTAGTGATCACGAATTGAGACTCTTTTGTCGATTAGACTTAGTTTGGAAGATATCGGCGATTTAAATTTTTATAAGAAATTCCAACTTTTTTGGCCCGGGAAACTAGTGATCACGAATTAAGGCTCTTTTGTCGATTAGACACTTAGTTTAGAAGATATCGACGATTTATGTTTTCATAAGAAGTTCCAACTTTTTTTGGCCCGGGAAACTAGTGATCACGAATTGAGGCTCTTTTGTCGATTAGACGCTTAGTCTGGAAGATATCGACGATTTAAATTTTTATGAGAAATTCCAACTTTTTTGGCCCGGGAAACTAGTGACCACGAATTAAGGCTCTTTTGTCGATTATACGCTTAGTTTGGAAGATATCGACGATTTAAGTTTTCATAAGAAATTCCAACTTTTTTGGTCCGGGAAACTAGTGATCACGAATTAAGGCTCTTTTGTCGATTAGACGCTTAGTTTAGAAGATATCGACGATTTAAGTTTTAATAAGAAAATCCAAATTTTTTGGCCCGGGAATTTAGTGATCACGAATTAAGGCTCTTTTGTCGATTAGGCGCTTAGTTTGGAAGATATCGACGATTTTAGTTTTTATAAGAGATTCCAACTTTTTTGGCCTGGGAAACTAGTGATCACGAATTAAGGCTCTTTTGTCGATCAGAAGCTTAGTTTAGAAGATATCGACGATTTAAGTTTTTATAAGAAATTCCAACTTTTTTGACCCGAGAAACTAGTGATCACGAATTAAAACTGTTTTGTCGATTAGATGCTTAGTTTAGAAGATATCGACGATTCAAGTTTTTATAAGAAATTCCAACTTTTTTGGCCCGGGATCACGAATTAAGGCTCTTTTGTCGATTAGACGCTTAGTTTGGAAGATATCGACGATTTAAGTTTTTATAAGAAATTCCAACTTTTTTGGCCCGGGTAACTAGTGATCACGACTTAAGGCTGTTTTATCGATTAGATGCTTAGTTTAGAAGATATCGACGATTTAAGTTTTTATAATAAATGCCAACTTTTTTGGCCCGGGAAACTAGTGATCACGAATTAAGGCTCTTTTGTCGATTAGACGCTTAGTTTGCAAGATATTGACGATTTATGTTTTAATAAGAAATTCCAACTTTTTTGGCCCGGGAAACTAGTGATCACGAATAAGAGCTCTTTTGTCGATTAGACGCTTAGTTTGGAAGATATCGACGATTTAAGTTTTCATAAGAAATTCCAACTTTTTTGGCCCGGGAAACTAGTGATCACGAATTAAGGCTCTTTTGTCGATTAGACGCTTAGTTTAGAAGATATCGACGATTTATGTTTTCATAAGAAATTCCAACTTTAGACGCTTAGTTTAGAAGATATCGACGATTTAAGTTTTTATAAGAAATTCCAACTTTTTTGGCCCGGGACACTAGTGATCACGAATTAAGGCTCTTTTGTCCATTAGACGCTTAGTCTGGAAGATATCGACGATTTAAATTTTTATAAGAAATTCTAACTTTTTTGTCCCGGGAAACTAGTGATCACGAATTAAGGCTCTTTTGTCGATTAGACGCTTAGTTTAGAAGATATCGACTATTTAAGTTTTTATAAGAAATTCCAACTTTTTTGGCCCGGGAAACTAGTGATCACGAATTGAGGCTCTTTTGTCGATTAGACGCTTAGTTTAGAAGATATCGACGATTTAAGTTTTTATAAGAAATTCCAACTTTTTTGGCCCGGGAAACTAGTGATCACGAATTAAGGCTGTTTTGTCGATTAGATGCTTAGTTTAGAAGATATCGACGATTTAAGATTTTATAAGAAATTCCAACTTTTTTGGCCCGGGAAACTAGTGATCACGAATTGAGACTCTTTTGTCGATTAGACTTAGTTTGGAAGATATCGACGATTTAAATTTTTATAAGAAATTCCAACTTTTTTGGCCCGGGAAACTAGTGATCACGAATTAAGGCTCTTTTGTCGATTAGACACTTAGTTTAGAAGATATCGACGATTTATGTTTTCATAAGAAGTTCCAACTTTTTTTGGCCCGGGAAACTAGTGATCACGAATTAAGGCTCTTTTGTCGATTATACGCTTAGTTTGGAAGATATCGACGATTTAAGTTTTTATAAGAAATTCCATCTTTTTTGGCCCGGGAAACTAGTGATCACGAATTGAGGCTCTTTTGTCGATTAGACGCTTAGTCTGGAAGATATCGACGATTTAAATTTTTATGAGAAATTCCAACTTTTTTGGCCCGGGAAACTAGTGACCACGAATTAAGGCTCTTTTGTCGATTATACGCTTAGTTTGGAAGATATCGACGATTTAAGTTTTCATAAGAAATTCCAACTTTTTTGGTCCGGGAAACTAGTGATCACGAATTAAGGCTCTTTTGTCGATTAGACGCTTAGTTTAGAAGATATCGACGATTTAAGTTTTTATAAGAAAATCCAAATTTTTTGGCCCGGGAATTTAGTGATCACGAATTAAGGCTCTTTTGTCGATTAGGCGCTTAGTTTGGAAGATATCGACGATTTTAGTTTTTATAAGAGATTCCAACTTTTTTGGCCTGGGAAACTAGTGATCACGAATTAAGGCTCTTTTGTCGATCAGAAGCTTAGTTTAGAAGATATCGACGATTTAAGTTTTTATAAGAAATTCCAACTTTTTTGACCCGGGAAACTAGTGATCACGAATTAAAACTGTTTTGTCGATTAGATGCTTAGTTTAGAAGATATCGACGATTCAAGTTTTTATAAGAAATTCCAACTTTTTTGGCCCGGGATCACGAATTAAGGCTCTTTTGTCGATTAGACGCTTAGTTTGGAAGATATCGACGATTTAAGTTTTTATAAGAAATTCCAACTTTTTTGGCCCGGGAAACTAGTGATCACGACTTAAGGCTATTTTATCGATTAGATGCTTAGTTTAGAAGATATCGACGATTTAAGTTTTTATAATAAATGCCAACTTTTTTGGCCCGGGAAACTAGTGATCACGAATTAAGGCTCTTTTGTCGATTAGACGCTTAGTTTGCAAGATATTGACGATTTATGTTTTAATAAGAAATTCCAACTTTTTTGGCCCGGGAAACTAGTGATCACGAATAAGAGCTCTTTTGTCGATTAGACGCTTAGTTTGGAAGATATCGACGATTTAAGTTTTCATAAGAAATTCCAACTTTTTTGGCCCGGGAAACTAGTGATCACGAATTAAGGCTCTTTTGTCGATTAGACGCTTAGTTTAGAAGATATCGACGATTTATGTTTTCATAAGAAATTCCAACTTTAGACGCTTAGTTTAGAAGATATCGACGATTTAAGTTTTTATAAGAAATTCCAACTTTTTTGGCCCGGGACACTAGTGATCACGAATTAAGGCTCTTTTGTCCATTAGACGCTTAGTCTGGAAGATATCGACGATTTAAATTTTTATAAGAAATTCCAACTTTTTTGTCCCGGGAAACTAGTGATCACGAATTAAGGCTCTTTTGTCGATTAGACGCTTAGTTTAGAAGATATCACGATTTAAGTTTTTATAAGAAATTCCAACTTTTTTGGCCCGGGAAACTAGTGATCACGACTTAAGGCTGTTTTATCGATTAGACGCTTAGTTTAGAAGATATTGACGATTTAAGTTTTTATAAGAAATTTCAACTTTTTTGGCCCGGGAAACTAGTGATCACGAATTAAGGCTCTTTTGTCGATTAGACGCTTAGTTTGCAAGATATTGACGATTTATGTTTTAATAAGAAATTCCATCTTTTTTGGCCCGGGAAACTAGTGATCACGAATTAAGGCTCTTTTGTCGATTAGACGCTTAGTTTAGAAGATATCGACTATTTAAGTTTTTATAAGAAATTCCAACTTTTTTGGCCCGGGAAACTAGTGATCACGAATTGAGGCTCTTTTGTCGATTAGACGCTTAGTTTAGAAGATATCGACGATTTAAGTTTTTATAAGAAATTCCAACTTTTTTGGCCCGGGAAACTAGTGATCACGAATTAAGGCTGTTTTGTCGATTAGATGCTTAGTTTAGAAGATATCGACGATTTAAGATTTTATGAGAAATTCCAACTTTTTTGGCCCGGGAAACTAGTGATCACGAATTGAGACTCTTTTGTCGATTAGACTTAGTTTGGAAGATATCGACGATTTAAATTTTTATAAGAAATTCCAACTTTTTTGGCCCGGGAAACTAGTGATCACGAATTAAGGCTCTTTTGTCGATTAGACACTTAGTTTAGAAGATATCGACGATTTATGTTTTCATAAGAAGTTCCAACTTTTTTTGGCCCGGGAAACTAGTGATCACGAATTAAGGCTCTTTTGTCGATTATACGCTTAGTTTGGAAGATATCGACGATTTAAGTTTTTATAAGAAATTCCATCTTTTTTGGCCCGGGAAACTAGTGATCACGAATTGAGGCTCTTTTGTCGATTAGACGCTTAGTCTGGAAGATATCGACGATTTAAATTTTTATGAGAAATTCCAACTTTTTTGGCCCGGGAAACTAGTGACCACGAATTAAGGCTCTTTTGTCGATTATACGCTTAGTTTGGAAGATATCGACGATTTAAGTTTTCATAAGAAATTCCAACTTTTTTGGTCCGGGAAACTAGTGATCACGAATTAAGGCTCTTTTGTCGATTAGACGCTTAGTTTAGAAGATATCGACGATTTAAGTTTTTATAAGAAAATCCAAATTTTTTGGCCCGGGAATTTAGTGATCACGAATTAAGGCTCTTTTGTCGATTAGGCGCTTAGTTTGGAAGATATCGACGATTTTAGTTTTTATAAGAGATTCCAACTTTTTTGGCCTGGGAAACTAGTGATCACGAATTAAGGCTCTTTTGTCGATCAGAAGCTTAGTTTAGAAGATATCGACGATTTAAGTTTTTATAAGAAATTCCAACTTTTTTGACCCGGGAAACTAGTGATCACGAATTAAAACTGTTTTGTCGATTAGATGCTTAGTTTAGAAGATATCGACGATTCAAGTTTTTATAAGAAATTCCAACTTTTTTGGCCCGGGATCACGAATTAAGGCTCTTTTGTCGATTAGACGCTTAGTTTGGAAGATATCGACGATTTAAGTTTTTATAAGAAATTCCAACTTTTTTGGCCCGGGAAACTAGTGATCACGACTTAAGGCTATTTTATCGATTAGATGCTTAGTTTGGAAGATATCGACGATTTAAGTTTTTATAAGAAATTCCAACTTTTTTGGCCCGGGAAACTAGTGATCACGAATTAAGGCTCTTTTGTCGATTAGACGCTTAGTTTGCAAGATATTGACGATTTATGTTTTAATAAGAAATTCCAACTTTTTTGGCCCGGGAAACTAGTGATCACGAATAAGAGCTCTTTTGTCGATTAGACGCTTAGTTTGGAAGATATCGACGATTTAAGTTTTCATAAGAAATTCCAACTTTTTTGGCCCGGGAAACTAGTGATCACGAATTAAGGCTCTTTTGTCGATTAGACGCTTAGTTTAAAATATATCGACGATTTATGTTTTCATAAGAAATTCCAACTTTAGACGCTTAGTTTAGAAGATATCGACGATTTAAGTTTTTATAAGAAATTCCAACTTTTTTGGCCCGGGACACTAGTGATCACGAATTAAGGCTTTTATGTCCATTAGACGCTTAGTCTGGAAGATATCGACGATTTAAATTTTTATAAGAAATTCCAACTTTTTTGTCCCGGGAAACTAGTGATCACGAATTAAGGCTCTTTTGTCGATTAGACGCTTAGTTTAGAAGATATCGACGATTTAAGTTTTTATAAGAAATTCCAACTTTTTTGGCCCGGGAAACTAGTGATCACGACTTAAGGCTGTTTTATCGATTAGACGCTTAGTTTAGAAGATATTGACGATTTAAGTTTTTATAAGAAATTTCAACTTTTTTGGCCCGGGAAACTAGTGATCACGAATTAAGGCTCTTTTGTCGATTAGACGCTTAGTTTGCAAGATATTGACGATTTATGTTTTAATAAGAAATTCCATCTTTTTTGGCCCGGGAAACTAGTGATCACGAATTAAGGCTCTTTTGTCGATTAGACGCTTAGTTTAGAAGATATCGACGATTTAAGTTTTTATAAGAAATTCCAACTTTTTTGGCCCGGGAAACTAGTGATCACGAATTAAGGCTCTTTTGTCGATTAGACGCTTAGTTTGGAAGATATTGACGATTTAAGTTTTTATAAGAAATTCCAACTTTTTTGGCCCGGGAAACTAGTGACCACGAATTAAGGCTCTTTTGTCGATTAGACGCTTAGTTTGCAAGATATTGACGATTTATGTTTTAATAAGAAATTCCAACTTTTTTGGCCCGGGAAACTAGTGATCACGAATACGAGCTCTTTTGTCGATTAGACGCTTAGTTTGGAAGATATCGTCGATTTAAATTTGTATAAGAAATTCCAACTTTTTTGGCCCGGGAAACTAGTGATCACGAATTAAGGCTCTTTTGTCGATTAGACGCTTAGTTTAGAAGATATCGACGATTTAAGTTTTTATAAGAAATTCCAACTTTTTTGGCCCGGGAAACTAGTGATCACGAATTGAGACTCTTTTGTCGATTAGACTTAGTTTAGAAGATATCGACGAATTAAGTTTTTATAATAAATTCCAACTTTTTTGGCCCGGGAAACTAGTGATCACGAATTAAGGCTCTTTTGTCGATCAGAAGCTTAGTTTAGAAGATATCGACGATTTAAGTTTTTATAAGAAATTCCAACTTTTTTGACCCGGGATCACGAATTAAGGCTCTTTTGTCGATTAGACGCTTAGTTTGGAAGATATCGACGATTTAAGTTTTTATAAGAAATTCCAACTTTTTTGGCCCGGGAAACTAGTGATCACGACTTAAGGCTGTTTTATCGATTAGATGCTTAGTTTAGAAGATATCGACGATTTAAGTTTTTATAATAAATTCCAACTTGTTTGGCCCAGGAAACTAGTGATCACGAATTAAGGCTCTTTTGTCGATCAGAAGCTTAGTTTAGAAGATATCGACGATTTAAGTTTTTATAAGAAATTCCAACTTTTTTGACCCGGGATCACGAATTAAGGCTCTTTTGTCGATTAGACGCTTAGTTTGGAAGATATCGACGATTTAAGTTTTTATAAGAAATTCCAACTTTTTTGGCCCGGGAAACTAGTGATCACGACTTAAGGCTGTTTTATCGATTAGATGCTTAGTTTAGAAGATATCGACGATTTAAGTTTTTATAATAAATTCCAACTTTTTTGGCCCGGGAAACTAGTGATCACGAATTAAGGCTCTTTTGTCGATTAGACGCTTAGTTTGCAAGATATTGTCGATTTATGTTTTAATAAGAAATTCCAACTTTTTTGGCCCGGGAAACTAGTGATCACGAATAAAAGCTCTTTTGTCGATTAGACGCTTAGTTTGGAAGATATCGACGATTTAAGTTTTCATAAGAAATTCCAACTTTTTTGGCCCGGGAAACTAGTGATCACGAATTAAGGCTCTTTTGTCGATTAGACGCTTAGTTTGGAAGATATCGACGATTTATGTTTTCATAAGAAATTCCAACTTTAGACGCTTAGTTTAGAAGATATCGACGATTTAAGTTTTTATAAGAAATTCCAACTTTTTTGGCCCGGGACACTAGTGATCACGAATTAAGGCTCTTTTGTCCATTAGACGCTTAGTCTGGAAGATATCGACGATTTAAATTTTTATAAGAAATTCCAACTTTTTTGTCCCGGGAAACTAGTGATCACGAATTAAGGCTCTTTTGTCGATTAGACGCTTAGTTTAGAAGATATCGACGATTTAAGTTTTTATAAGAAATTCCAACTTTTTTGGCCCGGGAAACTAGTGATCACGAATTAAGGCTCTTTTGTCGATTATACGCTTAGTTTGGAAGATATCGACGATTTAAGTTTTTATAAGAAATTCCATCTTTTTTGGCCCGGGAAACTAGTGATCACGAATTGAGGCTCTTTTGTCGATTAGACGCTTAGTCTGGAAGATATCGACGATTTAAATTTTTATGAGAAATTCCAACTTTTTTGGCCCGGGAAACTAGTGACCACGAATTAAGGCTCTTTTGTCGATTATACGCTTAGTTTGGAAGATATCGACGATTTAAATTTTCATAAGAAATTCCAACTTTTTTGGTCCGGGAAACTAGTGATCACGAATTAAGGCTCTTTTGTCGATTAGACGCTTAGTTTAGAAGATATCGACGATTTAAGTTTTTATAAGAAAATCCAAATTTTTTGGCCCGGGAATTTAGTGATCACGAATTAAGGCTCTTTTGTCGATTAGGCGCTTAGTTTGGAAGATATCGACGATTTTAGTTTTTATAAGAGATTCCAACTTTTTTGGCCTGGGAAACTAGTGATCACGAATTAAGGCTCTTTTGTCGATCAGAAGCTTAGTTTAGAAGATATCGACGATTTAAGTTTTTATAAGAAATTCCAACTTTTTTGACCCGGGAAACTAGTGATCACGAATTAAAACTGTTTTGTCGATTAGATGCTTAGTTTAGAAGATATCGACGATTCAAGTTTTTATAAGAAATTCCAACTTTTTTGGCCCGGGATCACGAATTAAGGCTCTTTTGTCGATTAGACGCTTAGTTTGGAAGATATCGACGATTTAAGTTTTTATAAGAAATTCCAACTTTTTTGGCCCGGGAAACTAGTGATCACGACTTAAGGCTGTTTTATCGATTAGATGCTTAGTTTAGAAGATATCGACGATTTAAGTTTTTATAATAAATTCCAACTTTTTTGGCCCGGGAAACTAGTGATCACGAATTAAGGCTCTTTTGTCGATTAGACGCTTAGTTTGCAAGATATTGACGATTTATGTTTTAATAAGAAATTCCAACTTTTTTGGCCCGGGAAACTAGTGATCACGAATAAGAGCTCTTTTGTCGATTAGACGCTTAGTTTGGAAGATATCGACGATTTAAGTTTTCATAAGAAATTCCAACTTTTTTGGCCCGGGAAACTAGTGATCACGAATTAAGGCTCTTTTGTCGATTAGACGCTTAGTTTAGAAGATATCGACGATTTATGTTTTCATAAGAAATTCCAACTTTAGACGCTTAGTTTAGAAGATATCGACGATTTAAGTTTTTATAAGAAATTCCAACTTTTTTGGCCCGGGACACTAGTGATCACGAATTAAGGCTCTTTTGTCCATTAGACGCTTAGTCTGGAAGATATCGACGATTTAAATTTTTATAAGAAATTCCAACTTTTTTGTCCCGGGAAACTAGTGATCACGAATTAAGGCTCTTTTGTCGATTAGACGCTTAGTTTAGAAGATATCGACGATTTAAGTTTTTATAAGAAATTCCAACTTTTTTGGCCCGGGAAACTAGTGATCACGACTTAAGGCTGTTTTATCGATTAGACGCTTAGTTTAAAAGATATTGACGATTTAAGTTTTTATAAGAAATTTCAACTTTTTTGGCCCGGGAAACTAGTGATCACGAATTGAGGCTCTTTTGTCGATTAGACGCTTAGTTTAGAAGATATCGACGATTTAAGTTTTTATAAGAAATTCCAACTTTTTTGGCCCGGGAAACTAGTGATCACGAATTAAGGCTCTTTTGTCGATTAGACGCTTAGTTTGGAAGATATTGACGATTTAAGTTTTTATAAGAAATTCCAACTTTTTTGGCCCGGGAAACTAGTGACCACGAATTAAGGCTCTTTTGTCGATTAGACGCTTAGTTTGCAAGATATTGACGATTTATGTTTTAATAAGAAATTCCAACTTTTTTGGCCCGGGAAACTAGTGATCACGAATAAGAGCTCTTTTGTCGATTAGACGCTTAGTTTGGAAGATATCGTCGATTTAAATTTGTATAAGAAATTCCAACTTTTTTGGCCCGGGAAACTAGTGATCACGAATTAAGGCTGTTTTGTCGATTAGATCCTTAGTTTAGAAGATATCGACAATTTAAGATTTTATAAGAAATTCCAACTTTTTTGGCCCGGGAAACTAGTGATCACGAATTGAGACTCTTTTGTCGATTAGACTTAGTTTGGAAGATATCGACGATTTAAATTTTTATAAGAAATTCCAACTTTTTTGGCCCGGGAAACTAGTGATCACGAATTAAGGCTCTTTTGTCGATTAGACACTTAGTTTAGAAGATATCGACGATTTATGTTTTCATAAGAAGTTCCAACTTTTTTTGGCCCGGGAAACTAGTGATCACGAATTAAGGCTCTTTTGTCGATTATACGCTTAGTTTGGAAGATATCGACGATTTAAGTTTTTATAAGAAATTCCATCTTTTTTGGCCCGGGAAACTAGTGATCACGAATTGAGGCTCTTTTGTCGATTAGACGCTTAGTTTAGAAGATATCGACGATTTAAGATTTTATAAGAAATTCCAACTTTTTTGGCCCGGGAAACTAGTGATCACGAATTGAGACTCTTTTGTCGATTAGACTTAGTTTGGAAGATATCGACGATTTAAATTTTTATAAGAAATTCCAACTTTTTTGGCCCGGGAAACTAGTGATCACGAATTAAGGCTCTTTTGTCGATTAGACACTTAGTTTAGAAGATATCGACGATTTATGTTTTCATAAGAAGTTCCAACTTTTTTTGGCCCGGGAAACTAGTGATCACGAATTAAGGCTCTTTTGTCGATTATACGCTTAGTTTGGAAGATATCGACGATTTAAGTTTTTATAAGAAATTCCATCTTTTTTGGCCCGGGAAACTAGTGATCACGAATTGAGGCTCTTTTGTCGATTAGACGCTTAGTCTGGAAGATATCGACGATTTAAATTTTTATGAGAAATTCCAACTTTTTTGGCCCGGGAAACTAGTGACCACGAATTAAGGCTCTTTTGTCGATTATACGCTTAGTTTGGAAGATATCGACGATTTAAGTTTTTATAAGAAAATCCAAATTTTTTGGCCCGGGAATTTAGTGATCACGAATTAAGGCTCTTTTGTCGATTAGGCGCTTAGTTTGGAAGATATCGACGATTTTAGTTTTTATAAGAGATTCCAACTTTTTTGGCCTGGGAAACTAGTGATCACGAATTAAGGCTCTTTTGTCGATCAGAAGCTTAGTTTAGAAGATATCGACGATTTAAGTTTTTATAAGAAATTCCAACTTTTTTGACCCGGGAAACTAGTGATCACGAATTAAAACTGTTTTGTCGATTAGATGCTTAGTTTAGAAGATATCGACGATTCAAGTTTTTATAAGAAATTCCAACTTTTTTGGCCCGGGATCACGAATTAAGGCTCTTTTGTCGATTAGACGCTTAGTTTGGAAGATATCGACGATTTAAGTTTTTATAAGAAATTCCAACTTTTTTGGCCCGGGAAACTAGTGATCACGACTTAAGGCTGTTTTATCGATTAGATGCTTAGTTTAGAAGATATCGACGATTTAAGTTTTTATAATAAATTCCAACTTTTTTGGCCCGGGAAACTAGTGATCACGAATTAAGGCTCTTTTGTCGATTAGACGCTTAGTTTGCAAGATATTGACGATTTATGTTTTAATAAGAAATTCCAACTTTTTTGGCCCGGGAAACTAGTGATCACGAATAAGAGCTCTTTTGTCGATTAGACGCTTAGTTTGGAAGATATCGACGATTTAAGTTTTCATAAGAAATTCCAACTTTTTTGGCCCGGGAAACTAGTGATCACGAATTAAGGCTCTTTTGTCGATTATACGCTTAGTTTAGAAGATATCGACGATTTATGTTTTCATAAGAAATTCCAACTTTAGACGCTTAGTTTAGAAGATATCGACGATTTAAGTTTTTATAAGAAATTCCAACTTTTTTGGCCCGGGACACTAGTGATCACGAATTAAGGCTCTTTTGTCCATTAGACGCTTAGTCTGGAAGATATCGACGATTTAAATTTTTATAAGAAATTCCAACTTTTTTGTCCCGGGAAACTAGTGATCACGAATTAAGGCTCTTTTCTCGATTAGACGCTTAGTTTAGAAGATATCGACGATTTAAGTTTTTATAAGAAATTCCAACTTTTTTGGCCCGGGAAACTAGTGATCACGACGTAAGGCTGTTTTATCGATTAGACGCTTAGTTTAGAATATATTGACGATTTAAGTTTTTATAAGAAATTTCAACTTTTTTGGCCCGGGAAACTAGTGATCACGAATTAAGGCTCTTTTGTCGATTAGACGCTTAGTTTGCAAGATATTGACGATTTATGTTTTAATAAGAAATTCCATCTTTTTTGGCCCGGGAAACTAGTGATCACGAATTAAGGCTCTTTTGTCGATTAGACGCTTAGTTTAGAAGATATCGACTATTTAAGTTTTTATAAGAAATTCCAACTTTTTTGGCCCGGGAAACTAGTGATCACGAATTGAGGCTCTTTTGTCGATTAGACGCTTAGTTTAGAAGATATCGACGATTTAAGTTTTTATAAGAAATTCCAACTTTTTTGGCCCGGGAAACTAGTGATCACGAATTAAGGCTCTTTTGTCGATTAGACGCTTAGTTTGGAAGATATTGACGATTTAAGTTTTTATAAGAAATTCCAACTTTTTTGGCCCGGGAAACTAGTGACCACGAATTAAGGCTCTTTTGTCGATTAGACGCTTAGTTTGCAAGATATTGACGATTTATGTTTTAATAAGAAATTCCAACTTTTTTGGCCCGGGAAACTAGTGATCACGAATAAGAGCTCTTTTGTCGATTAGACGCTTAGTTTGGAAGATATCGTCGATTTAATTTTGTATAAGAAATTCCAACTTTTTTGGCCCGGGAAACTAGTGATCACGAATTAAGGCTCTTTTGTCGATTAGACGCTTAGTTTAGAAGATATCGACGATTTAAGTTTTTATAAGAAATTCCAACTTTTTTGGCCCGGGAAACTAGTGATCACGAATTAAGCCTCTTTTGTCGATTATACGCTTAGTTTGGAAGATATCGACGATTTAAGTTTTTATAAGAAATTCCATCTTTTTTGGCCCGGGAAACTAGTGATCACGAATTGAGGCTCTTTTGTCGATTAGACGCTTAGTTTGGAAGATATCGACGATTTAAGTTTTCATAAGAAATTCCAACTTTTTTGGTCCGGGACACTAGTGATCACGAATTAAGGCTCTTTTGTCGATTAGACGCTTAGTTTAGAAGATATCGACGATTTTAGTTTTTATAAGAGATTCCAACTTTTTTGGCCTGGGAAACTAGTGATCACGAATTAAGGCTCTTTTGTCGATCAGAAGCTTAGTTTAGAAGATATCGACGATTTAAGTTTTTATAAGAAATTCCAACTTTTTTGACCCGGGAAACTAGTGATCACGAATTAAAACTGTTTTGTCGATTAGATGCTTAGTTTAGAAGATATCGACGATTCAAGTTTTTATAAGAAATTCCAACTTTTTTGGCCCGGGATCACGAATTAAGGCTCTTTTGTCGATTAGACGCTTAGTTTGGAAGATATCGACGATTTAAGTTTTTATAAGAAATTCCAACTTTTTTGGCCCGGGAAACTAGTGATCACGAATTAAGGCTCTTTTGTCGATTAGACGCTTAGTTTGCAAGATATTGACGATTTATGTTTTAATAAGAAATTCCAACTTTTTTGGCCCGGGAAACTAGTGATCACGAATAAGAGCTCTTTTGTCGATTAGACGCTTAGTTTGGAAGATATCGACGATTTAAGTTTTTATAAGAAATTCCAACTTTTTTGGCCCGGGAAACTAGTGATCACGACTTAAGGCTGTTTTATCGATTAGATGCTTAGTTTGGAAGATATCGACGATTTCAGTTTTTATAATAAATTCCAACTTTTTTGGCCCGGGAAACTAGTGATCACGAATTAAGGCTCTTTTGTCGATTAGACGCTTAGTTTAGAAGACATTGACGATTTATGTTTTCATAAGAAATTCCAACTTTAGACGCTTAGTTTAGAAGATATCGACGATTTAAGTTTTTATAAGAAATTCCAACTTTTTTGGCTCGGGACACTAGTGATCACGAATTAAGGCTCTTTTGTCCATTAGACGCTTAGTCTGGAAGATATCGACGATTTAAATTTTTATAAGAAATTCCAATTTTTTTGTCCCGGGAAACTAGTGATCACGAATTAAGGCTCTTTTGTCGATTAGACGCTTAGTTTAGAAGATATCGACGATTTAAGTTTTTATAAGAAATTCCAACTTTTTTGGCCCGGGAAACTAGTGATCACGACTTAAGGCTGTTTTATCGATTAGACGCTTAGTTTAGAAGATATTGACGATTTAAGTTTTTATTAGAAATTTCAACTTTTTTGGCCCGGGAAACTAGTGATCACGAATTAAGGCTCTTTTGTCGATTAGACGCTTAGTTTGCAAGATATTGACGATTTATGTTTTAATAAGAAATTCCATCTTTTTTGGCCCGGGAAACTAGTGATCACGAATTAAGGCTCTTTTGTCGATTAGACGCTTAGTTTAGAAGATATCGACTATTTAAGTTTTTATAAGAAATTCCAACTTTTTTGGCCCGGGAAACTAGTGATCACGAATTGAGGCTCTTTTGTCGATTAGACGCTTAGTTTAGAAGATATCGACGATTTAAGTTTTTATAAGAAATTCCAACTTTTTTGGCCCGGGAAACTAGTGATCACGAATTAAGGCTCTTTTGTCGATTAGACGCTTAGTTTGGAAGATATTGACGATTTAAGTTTTTATAAGAAATTCCAACTTTTTTGGCCCGGGAAACTAGTGATCACGAATTAAGGCTCTTTTGTCGATTAGACGCTTAGTTTGCAAGATATTGACGATTTATGTTTTAATAAGAAATTCCAACTTTTTTGGCCCGGGAAACTAGTGATCACGAATAAGAGCTCTTTTGTCGATTAGACGCTTAGTTTGGAAGATATCGTCGATTTAAATTTGTATAAGAAATTCCAACTTTTTTGGCCCGGGAAACTAGTGATCACGAATTAAGGCTCTTTTGTCGATTAGACGCTTAGTTTAGAAGATATCGACGATTTATCTTTTTATAAGAAATTCCAACTTTTTTGGCCCGGGAAACTAGTGATCACGAATTAAGGCTGTTTTGTCGATTAGATGCTTAGTTTAGAAGATATCGACGATTTAAATTTTTATAAGAAATTCCAACTTTTTTGGCCCGGGAAACTAGTGATCACGAATTAAGGCTCTTTTGTCGATTAGACACTTAGTTTAGAAGATATCGACGATTTATGTTTTCATAAGAAGTTCCAACTTTTTTTGGCCCGGGAAACTAGTGATCACGAATTAAGGCTCTTTTGTCGATTATACGCTTAGTTTGGAAGATATCGACGATTTAAGTTTTTATAAGAAATTCCATCTTTTTTGGCCCGGGAAACTAGTGATCACGAATTGAGGCTCTTTTGTCGATTAGACGCTTAGTCTGGAAGATATCGACGATTTAAATTTTTATGAGAAATTCCAACTTTTTTGGCCCGGGAAACTAGTGACCACGAATTAAGGCTCTTTTGTCGATTATAAGCTTAGTTTGGAAGATATCGACGATTTAAGTTTTCATAAGAAATTCCAACTTTTTTGGTCCGGGAAACTAGTGATCACGAATTAAGGCTCTTTTATCGATTAGACGCTTAGTTTAGAAGATATCGACGATTTAAGTTTTTATAAGAAAATCCAAATTTTTTGGCCCGGGAATTTAGTGATCACGAATTAAGGCTCTTTTGTCGATTAGACGCTTAGTTTGGAAGATATCGACGATTTTAGTTTTTATAAGAGATTCCAACTTTTTTGGCCTGGGAAACTAGTGATCACGAATTAAGGCTCTTTTGTCGATCAGAAGCTTAGTTTAGAAGATATCGACGATTTAAGTTTTTATAAGAAATTCCAACTTTTTTGACCCGGGAAACTAGTGATCACGAATTAAAACTGTTTTGTCGATTAGATGCTTAGTTTAGAAGATATCGACGATTCAAGTTTTTATAAGAAATTCCAACTTTTTTGGCCCGGGATCACGAATTAAGGCTCTTTTGTCGATTAGACGCTTAGTTTGGAAGATATCGACGATTTTAGTTTTTATAAGAGATTCCAACTTTTTTGGCCTGGGAAACTAGTGATCACGAATTAAGACTCTTTTGTCGATCAGAAGCTTAGTTTAGAAGATATCGACGATTTAAGTTTTTATAAGAAATTCCAACTTTTTTGACCCGGGAAACTAGTGATCACGAATTAAAACTGTTTTGTCGATTAGACGCTTAGTTTGGAAGATATCGACGATTTAAGTTTTTATAAGAAATTCCAACTTTTTTGGCCCGGGAAACTAGTGATCACGAATAAGAGCTCTTTTGTCGATTAGACGCTTAGTTTGGAAGATATCGACGATTTAAATTTTTATAAGAAATTCCAACTTTTTTGGCCCGGGAAACTAGTGATCACGAATTGAGGCTCTTTTGTCGATTAGACGCTTAGTTTAGAAGACATTGACGATTTAAGTTTTTATAAGAAATTCCAACTTTTTTGGCCCGGGAAACTAGTGATCACGAATTAAGGCTCTTTTGTCGATTAGACGCTTAGTTTGGAAGATATCGACGATTTTATAAGAAATTCCAACTTTTTTGGCCCGGGAAACTAGTGATCACGACTTAAGGCTGTTTTATCGATTAGATGCTTAGTTTAGAAGATATCGACGATTGGCCCGGGAAACTAGTGATCACGAATTAAGGCTCTTTTGTCGATTAGACGCTTAGTTTGGAAGATATCGACGATTTAAGTTTTCATAAGAAATTCCAACTTTTTTGGCCCGGGAAACTAGTGATCACGAATTAAGGCTCTTTTGTCGATTAGACGCTTAGTTTAGAAGATATCGACGATTTAAGTTTTTATAAGAAATTCCAACTTTTTTGGCCCGGGAAACTAGTGATCACGAATTAAGGCTGTTTTGTCGATTAGATGCTTAGTTTAGAAGATATCGACGATTTAAGTTTTTATAAGAAATTCCAACTTTTTTGGCCCGGGAAACTAGTGATCACGAATTGAGGCTCTTTTGTCGATTAGACGCTTAGTTTGGAAGATATCGACGATTTAAATTTTTATAAGAAATTCCAACTTTTTTGGCCCGGGAAACTAGTGATCACGAATTAAGGCTCTTTTGTCGATTAGACGCTTAGTTTGGAAGATATCGACGATTTAAGTTTTTATAAGAAATTCCAACTTTTTTGGCCCGGGAAACTAGTGATCACGAATTAAGGCTCTTTTGTCGATTAGATGCTTAGTTTAGAAGATATCGACGATTTAAGTTTTTATAAGAAATTCCAACTTTTTTGGCCCGGGAAACTAGTGATCACGAATTAAGGCTCTTTTGTCGATTAGACGCTTAGTTTGGAAGATATCGACGATTTAAGTTTTTATAAGAAATTCCAACTTTTTTGGCCCGGGAAACTAGTGATCACGAATTGAGGCTCTTTTGTCGATTAGACGCTTAGTTTGGAAGATATCGACGATTAAAATTTTTATAAGAAATTCCAACTTTTTTGGCCCGGGAAACTAGTGATCACGAATTAAGGCTCTTTTGTCGATTAGACGCTTAGTTTGCAAGATATTGACGATTTATGTTTTAATAAGAAATTCCAACTTTTTTGGCCCGGGAAACTAGTGATCACGAATTAAGGCTGTTTTGTCGATTAGACGTTTAGTTTGGAAGATATCGACGATTTAAGTTTTTATAAGAAATTCCAACTTTTTTGGCCCGGGAAACTAGTGATCACGAATTGAGGCTCTTTTGTCGATTAGACGCTTAGTTTAGAAGACATTGACGATTTAAGTTTTTATAAGAAATTCCAACTTTTTTGGCCCGGGAAACTAGTGATCACGAATTAAGGCTCTTTTGTCGATTAGACGCTTAGTTTAGAAGATATCGACGATTTAAGTTTTTATAAGAAATTCCAACTTTTTTGGCCCGGGAAACTAGTGATCACGAATTAAGGCTGTTTTATCGATTAGATGCTTAGTTTAGAAGATATCGACGATTTAAGTTTTTATAAGAAATTCCAACTTTTTTGGCCCGGGAAACTAGTGATCACGAATTGAGGCTCTTTTGTCGATTAGACGCTTAGTTTGGAAGATATCGACGATTTAAATTTTTATAAGAAATTCCAACTTTTTTGGCCCGGGAAACTAGTGATCACGAATTAAGGCTCTTTTGTCGATTAGACGCTTAGTTTGGAAGATATCGACGATTTAAGTTTTTATAAGAAATTCCAACTTTTTTGGCCCGGGAAACTAGTGATCACGAATTAAGGCTCTTTTGTCGATTAGATGCTTAGTTTAGAAGATATCGACGATTTAAGTTTTTATAAGATATTCCAACTTTTTTGGCCCGGGAAACTAGTGATCACGAATTAAGGCTCTTTTGTCGATTAGACGCTTAGTTTGGAAGATATCGACGATTTAAGTTTTTATAAGAAATTCTAACTTTTTTGGCCCGGGAAACTAGTGATCACGAATTGAGGCTCTTTTGTCGATTAGACGCTTAGTTTGGAAGATATCGACGATTTAAATTTTTATAAGAAATTCCAAATTTTTTGGCCCGGGAAACTAGTGATCACGAATTAAGGCTCTTTTGTCGATTAGACGCTTAGTTTGCAAGATATTGACGATTTATGTTTTAATAAGAAATTCCAACTTTTTTGGCCCGGGAAACTAGTGATCACGACTTAAGGCTGTTTTATCGATTAGATGCTTAGTTTAGAAGATATCGACGATTAAAGTTTTTATAAGAAATTCCAACTTTTTGGCCCGGGAAACTAGTGATCACGAATTAAGGCTCTTTTGTCGATTAGACGCTTAGTTTGGAAGATATCGACGATTTAAATTTTTATAAGAAATTCCAACTTTTTTGGCCCGGGAAACTATTGATCACGAATAAGAGCTCTTTTATCGATTAGACGCTTAGTTTGGAAGATATCGACGATTTAAGTTTTCATAAGAAATTCCAACTTTTTTGGCCCGGGAAACTAGTGATCACGAATTAAGGCTCTTTTGTCGATTAGACGCTTAGTTTAGAAGATATCGACGATTTAAGTTTTTATAAGAAATTCCAACTTTTTTGGCCCGGGAAACTAGTGATCACGAATTAAGGCTGTTTTGTCGATTAGATGCTTAGTTTAGAAGATATCGACGATTTAAGTTTTTATAAGAAATTCCAACTTTTTTGGCCCGGGAAACTAGTGATCACGAATTGAGGCTCTTTTGTCGATTAGACGCTTAGTTTGGAAGATATCGACGATTTAAATTTTTATAAGAAATTCCAACTTTTTTGGCCCGGGAAACTAGTGATCACGAATTAAGGCTCTTTTGTCGATTAGACGCTTAGTTTGGAAGATATCGACGATTTAAATTTTTATAAGAAATTCCAACTTTTTTGGCCCGGGAAACTAGTGATCACGAATTGAGGCTCTTTTGTCGATTAGACGCTTAGTTTAGAAGACATTGACGATTTAAGTTTTTATAAGAAATTCCAACTTTTTTGGCCCGGGAAACTAGTGATCACGAATTAAGGCTCTTTTGTCGATTAGACGCTTAGTTTGGAAGATATCGACGATTTTATAAGAAATTCCAACTTTTTTGGCCCGGGAAACTAGTGATCACGACTTAAGGCTGTTTTATCGATTAGATGCTTAGTTTAGAAGATATCGACGATTGAAGTTTTTATAAGAAATTCCAACTTTTTGGCCCGGGAAACTAGTGATCACGACTTAAGGCTGTTTTATCGATTAGACGCTTAGTTTGGAAGATATCGACGATTTAAGTTTTTATAAGAAATTCCAACTTTTTTAGCCCGGGAAACTATTGATCACGAATAAGAGCTCTTTTATCGATTAGACGCTTAGTTTGGAAGATATCGACGATTTAAGTTTTCATAAGAAATTCCAACTTTTTTGGCCCGGGAAACTAGTGATCACGAATTAAGGCTTTTTTGTCGATTAGACGCTTAGTTTAGAAGATATCGACGATTTAAGTTTTTATAAGAAATTCCAACTTTTTTGGCCCGGGAAACTAGTGATCACGAATTGAGGCTCTTTTGTCGATTAGACGCTTAGTTTAGAAGACATTGACGATTTAAGTTTTTATAAGAAATTCCAACTTTTTTGGCCCGGGAAACTAGTGATCACGAATTAAGGCTCTTTTGTCGATTAGACGCTTAGTTTGGAAGATATCGACGATTTTATAAGAAATTCCAACTTTTTTGGCCCGGGAAACTAGTGATCACGACTTAAGGCTGTTTTATCGATTAGATGCTTAGTTTAGAAGATATCGACGATTGAAGTTTTTATAAGAAATTCCAACTTTTTGGCCCGGGAAACTAGTGATCACGAATTAAGGCTCTTTTGTCGATTAGACGCTTAGTTTGGAAGATATCGACGATTTAAATTTTTATAAGAAATTCCAACTTTTTTGGCCCGGGAAACTATTGATCACGAATAAGAGCCCTTTTATCGATTAGACGCTTAGTTTGGAAGATATCGACGGTTTAAGTTTTCATAAGAAATTCCAACTTTTTTGGCCCGGGAAACTAGTGATCACGAATTAAGGCTTTTTTGTCGATTAGACGCTTAGTTTAGAAGATATCGACGATTTAAGTTTTTATAAGAAATTCCAACTTTTTTGGCCCGGGAAACTAGTGATCACGAATTGAGGCTCTTTTGTCGATTAGACGCTTAGTTTGGAAGATATCGACGATTTAAATTTTTATAAGAAATTCCAACTTTTTTGGCCCGGGAAACTAGTGATCACGAATTAAGGCTCTTTTGTCGATTAGACGCTTAGTTTGGAAGATATCGACGATTTTATAAGAAATTCCAACTTTTTTGGCCCGGGAAACTAGTGATCACGACTTAAGGCTGTTTTATCGATTAGATGCTTAGTTTAGAAGATATCGACGATTGAAGTTTTTATAAGAAATTCCAACTTTTTGGCCCGGGAAACTAGTGATCACGAATTAAGGCTCTTTTGTCGATTAGACGCTTAGTTTAGAAGATATCGACGATTTAAGTTTTTATAAGAAATTCCAACTTTTTTGGCCCGGGAAACTAGTGATCACGAATTGAGGCTCTTTTGTCGATTAGACGCTTAGTTTGGAAGATATCGACGATTTAAATTTTTATAAGAAATTCCAACTTTTTTGGCCCGGGAAACTAGTGATCACGAATTAAGGCTCTTTTGTCGATTAGACGCTTAGTTTGGAAGATATCGACGATTTAAGTTTTTATAAGAAATTCCAACTTTTTTGGCCCGGGAAACTAGTGATCACGAATTAAGGCTCTTTTGTCGATTAGATGCTTAGTTTAGAAGATATCGACGATTTAAGTTTTTATAAGAAATTCCAACTTTTTTGGCCCGGGAAACTAGTGATCACGAATTAAGCCTCTTTTGTCGATTATACGCTTAGTTTGGAAGATATCGACGATTTAAGTTTTTATAAGAAATTCCATCTTTTTTGGCCCGGGAAACTAGTGATCACGAATTGAGGCTCTTTTGTCGATTAGACGCTTAGTTTGGAAGATATCGACGATTTAAGTTTTCATAAGAAATTCCAACTTTTTTGGTCCGGGACACTAGTGATCACGAATTAAGGCTCTTTTGTCGATTAGACGCTTAGTTTAGAAGATATCGACGATTTTAGTTTTTATAAGAGATTCCAACTTTTTTGGCCTGGGAAACTAGTGATCACGAATTAAGGCTCTTTTGTCGATCAGAAGCTTAGTTTAGAAGATATCGACGATTTAAGTTTTTATAAGAAATTCCAACTTTTTTGACCCGGGAAACTAGTGATCACGAATTAAAACTGTTTTGTCGATTAGATGCTTAGTTTAGAAGATATCGACGATTCAAGTTTTTATAAGAAATTCCAACTTTTTTGGCCCGGGATCACGAATTAAGGCTCTTTTGTCGATTAGACGCTTAGTTTGGAAGATATCGACGATTTAAGTTTTTATAAGAAATTCCAACTTTTTTGGCCCGGGAAACTAGTGATCACGACTTAAGGCTGTTTTATCGATTAGATGCTTAGTTTAGAAGATATCGACGATTTAAGTTTTTATAATAAATTCCAACTTTTTTGGCCCGGGAAACTAGTGATCACGAATTAAGG
Source organism: Hydrotaea diabolus (assembly GCA_963513945.1). NCBI lineage: Eukaryota > Metazoa > Arthropoda > Insecta > Diptera > Muscidae > Hydrotaea > Hydrotaea diabolus. The sequence continues at coordinate 170,423,701 of OY740719.1, forward strand.
CTCTTTTGTCGATTAGACGCTTAGTTTGCAAGATATTGACGATTTATGTTTTAATAAGAAATTCCAACTTTTTTGGCCCGGGAAACTAGTGATCACGAATAAGAGCTCTTTTGTCGATTAGACGCTTAGTTTGGAAGATATCGACGATTTAAGTTTTTATAAGAAATTCCAACTTTTTTGGCCCGGGAAACTAGTGATCACGACTTAAGGCTGTTTTATCGATTAGATGCTTAGTTTGGAAGATATCGACGATTTCAGTTTTTATAATAAATTCCAACTTTTTTGGCCCGGGAAACTAGTGATCACGAATTAAGGCTCTTTTGTCGATTAGACGCTTAGTTTAGAAGACATTGACGATTTATGTTTTCATAAGAAATTCCAACTTTAGACGCTTAGTTTAGAAGATATCGACGATTTAAGTTTTTATAAGAAATTCCAACTTTTTTGGCCCGGGACACTAGTGATCACGAATTAAGGCTCTTTTGTCCATTAGACGCTTAGTCTGGAAGATATCGACGATTTAAATTTTTATAAGAAATTCCAATTTTTTTGTCCCGGGAAACTAGTGATCACGAATTAAGGCTCTTTTGTCGATTAGACGCTTAGTTTAGAAGATATCGACGATTTAAGTTTTTATAAGAAATTCCAACTTTTTTGGCCCGGGAAACTAGTGATCACGACTTAAGGCTGTTTTATCGATTAGACGCTTAGTTTAGAAGATATTGACGATTTAAGTTTTTATTAGAAATTTCAACTTTTTTGGCCCGGGAAACTAGTGATCACGAATTAAGGCTCTTTTGTCGATTAGACGCTTAGTTTGCAAGATATTGACGATTTATGTTTTAATAAGAAATTCCATCTTTTTTGGCCCGGGAAACTAGTGATCACGAATTAAGGCTCTTTTGTCGATTAGACGCTTAGTTTAGAAGATATCGACTATTTAAGTTTTTATAAGAAATTCCAACTTTTTTGGCCCGGGAAACTAGTGATCACGAATTGAGGCTCTTTTGTCGATTAGACGCTTAGTTTAGAAGATATCGACGATTTAAGTTTTTATAAGAAATTCCAACTTTTTTGGCCCGGGAAACTAGTGATCACGAATTAAGGCTCTTTTGTCGATTAGACGCTTAGTTTGGAAGATATTGACGATTTAAGTTTTTATAAGAAATTCCAACTTTTTTGGCCCGGGAAACTAGTGATCACGAATTAAGGCTCTTTTGTCGATTAGACGCTTAGTTTGCAAGATATTGACGATTTATGTTTTAATAAGAAATTCCAACTTTTTTGGCCCGGGAAACTAGTGATCACGAATAAGAGCTCTTTTGTCGATTAGACGCTTAGTTTGGAAGATATCGTCGATTTAAATTTGTATAAGAAATTCCAACTTTTTTGGCCCGGGAAACTAGTGATCACGAATTAAGGCTCTTTTGTCGATTAGACGCTTAGTTTAGAAGATATCGACGATTTATCTTTTTATAAGAAATTCCAACTTTTTTGGCCCGGGAAACTAGTGATCACGAATTAAGGCTGTTTTGTCGATTAGATGCTTAGTTTAGAAGATATCGACGATTTAAATTTTTATAAGAAATTCCAACTTTTTTGGCCCGGGAAACTAGTGATCACGAATTAAGGCTCTTTTGTCGATTAGACACTTAGTTTAGAAGATATCGACGATTTATGTTTTCATAAGAAGTTCCAACTTTTTTTGGCCCGGGAAACTAGTGATCACGAATTAAGGCTCTTTTGTCGATTATACGCTTAGTTTGGAAGATATCGACGATTTAAGTTTTTATAAGAAATTCCATCTTTTTTGGCCCGGGAAACTAGTGATCACGAATTGAGGCTCTTTTGTCGATTAGACGCTTAGTCTGGAAGATATCGACGATTTAAATTTTTATGAGAAATTCCAACTTTTTTGGCCCGGGAAACTAGTGACCACGAATTAAGGCTCTTTTGTCGATTATAAGCTTAGTTTGGAAGATATCGACGATTTAAGTTTTCATAAGAAATTCCAACTTTTTTGGTCCGGGAAACTAGTGATCACGAATTAAGGCTCTTTTATCGATTAGACGCTTAGTTTAGAAGATATCGACGATTTAAGTTTTTATAAGAAAATCCAAATTTTTTGGCCCGGGAATTTAGTGATCACGAATTAAGGCTCTTTTGTCGATTAGACGCTTAGTTTGGAAGATATCGACGATTTTAGTTTTTATAAGAGATTCCAACTTTTTTGGCCTGGGAAACTAGTGATCACGAATTAAGGCTCTTTTGTCGATCAGAAGCTTAGTTTAGAAGATATCGACGATTTAAGTTTTTATAAGAAATTCCAACTTTTTTGACCCGGGAAACTAGTGATCACGAATTAAAACTGTTTTGTCGATTAGATGCTTAGTTTAGAAGATATCGACGATTCAAGTTTTTATAAGAAATTCCAACTTTTTTGGCCCGGGATCACGAATTAAGGCTCTTTTGTCGATTAGACGCTTAGTTTGGAAGATATCGACGATTTTAGTTTTTATAAGAGATTCCAACTTTTTTGGCCTGGGAAACTAGTGATCACGAATTAAGACTCTTTTGTCGATCAGAAGCTTAGTTTAGAAGATATCGACGATTTAAGTTTTTATAAGAAATTCCAACTTTTTTGACCCGGGAAACTAGTGATCACGAATTAAAACTGTTTTGTCGATTAGACGCTTAGTTTGGAAGATATCGACGATTTAAGTTTTTATAAGAAATTCCAACTTTTTTGGCCCGGGAAACTAGTGATCACGAATAAGAGCTCTTTTGTCGATTAGACGCTTAGTTTGGAAGATATCGACGATTTAAATTTTTATAAGAAATTCCAACTTTTTTGGCCCGGGAAACTAGTGATCACGAATTGAGGCTCTTTTGTCGATTAGACGCTTAGTTTAGAAGACATTGACGATTTAAGTTTTTATAAGAAATTCCAACTTTTTTGGCCCGGGAAACTAGTGATCACGAATTAAGGCTCTTTTGTCGATTAGACGCTTAGTTTGGAAGATATCGACGATTTAAGTTTTTATAAGAAATTCCAACTTTTTTGGCCCGGGAAACTAGTGATCACGAATTAAGGCTCTTTTGTCGATTAGATGCTTAGTTTAGAAGATATCGACGATTTAAGTTTTTATAAGAAATTCCAACTTTTTTGGCCCGGGAAACTAGTGATCACGAATTAAGGCTCTTTTGTCGATTAGACGCTTAGTTTGGAAGATATCGACGATTTAAGTTTTTATAAGAAATTCCAACTTTTTTGGCCCGGGAAACTAGTGATCACGAATTGAGGCTCTTTTGTCGATTAGACGCTTAGTTTGGAAGATATCGACGATTTAAATTTTTATAAGAAATTCCAACTTTTTTGGCCCGGGAAACTAGTGATCACGAGTTAAGGCTCTTTTGTCGATTAGACGCTTAGTTTGCAAGATATTGACGATTTATGTTTTAATAAGAAATTCCAACTTTTTTGGCCCGGGAAACTAGTGATCACGAATTAAGGCTGTTTTGTCGATTAGACGTTTAGTTTGGAAGATATCGACGATTTAAGTTTTTATAAGAAATTCCAACTTTTTTGGCCCGGGAAACTAGTGATCACGAATTGAGGCTCTTTTGTCGATTAGACGCTTAGTTTAGAAGACATTGACGATTTAAGTTTTTATAAGAAATTCCAACTTTTTTGGCCCGGGAAACTAGTGATCACGAATTAAGGCTCTTTTGTCGATTAGACGCTTAGTTTAGAAGATATCGACGATTTAAGTTTTTATAAGAAATTCCAACTTTTTTGGCCCGGGAAACTAGTGATCACGAATTAAGGCTGTTTTATCGATTAGATGCTTAGTTTAGAAGATATCGACGATTTAAGTTTTTATAAGAAATTCCAACTTTTTTGGCCCGGGAAACTAGTGATCACGAATTGAGGCTCTTTTGTCGATTAGACGCTTAGTTTGGAAGATATCGACGATTTAAATTTTTATAAGAAATTCCAACTTTTTTGGCCCGGGAAACTAGTGATCACGAATTAAGGCTCTTTTGTCGATTAGACGCTTAGTTTGGAAGATATCGACGATTTAAGTTTTTATAAGAAATTCCAACTTTTTTGGCCCGGGAAACTAGTGATCACGAATTAAGGCTCTTTTGTCGATTAGATGCTTAGTTTAGAAGATATCGACGATTTAAGTTTTTATAAGATATTCCAACTTTTTTGGCCCGGGAAACTAGTGATCACGAATTAAGGCTCTTTTGTCGATTAGACGCTTAGTTTGGAAGATATCGACGATTTAAGTTTTTATAAGAAATTCTAACTTTTTTGGCCCGGGAAACTAGTGATCACGAATTGAGGCTCTTTTGTCGATTAGACGCTTAGTTTGGAAGATATCGACGATTTAAATTTTTATAAGAAATTCCAAATTTTTTGGCCCGGGAAACTAGTGATCACGAATTAAGGCTCTTTTGTCGATTAGACGCTTAGTTTGCAAGATATTGACGATTTATGTTTTAATAAGAAATTCCAACTTTTTTGGCCCGGGAAACTAGTGATCACGACTTAAGGCTGTTTTATCGATTAGATGCTTAGTTTAGAAGATATCGACGATTAAAGTTTTTATAAGAAATTCCAACTTTTTGGCCCGGGAAACTAGTGATCACGAATTAAGGCTCTTTTGTCGATTAGACGCTTAGTTTGGAAGATATCGACGATTTAAATTTTTATAAGAAATTCCAACTTTTTTGGCCCGGGAAACTATTGATCACGAATAAGAGCTCTTTTATCGATTAGACGCTTAGTTTGGAAGATATCGACGATTTAAGTTTTCATAAGAAATTCCAACTTTTTTGGCCCGGGAAACTAGTGATCACGAATTAAGGCTCTTTTGTCGATTAGACGCTTAGTTTAGAAGATATCGACGATTTAAGTTTTTATAAGAAATTCCAACTTTTTTGGCCCGGGAAACTAGTGATCACGAATTAAGGCTGTTTTGTCGATTAGATGCTTAGTTTAGAAGATATCGACGATTTAAGTTTTTATAAGAAATTCCAACTTTTTTGGCCCGGGAAACTAGTGATCACGAATTGAGGCTCTTTTGTCGATTAGACGCTTAGTTTGGAAGATATCGACGATTTAAATTTTTATAAGAAATTCCAACTTTTTTGGCCCGGGAAACTAGTGATCACGAATTAAGGCTCTTTTGTCGATTAGACGCTTAGTTTGGAAGATATCGACGATTTAAATTTTTATAAGAAATTCCAACTTTTTTGGCCCGGGAAACTAGTGATCACGAATTGAGGCTCTTTTGTCGATTAGACGCTTAGTTTAGAAGACATTGACGATTTAAGTTTTTATAAGAAATTCCAACTTTTTTGGCCCGGGAAACTAGTGATCACGAATTAAGGCTCTTTTGTCGATTAGACGCTTAGTTTGGAAGATATCGACGATTTTATAAGAAATTCCAACTTTTTTGGCCCGGGAAACTAGTGATCACGACTTAAGGCTGTTTTATCGATTAGATGCTTAGTTTAGAAGATATCGACGATTTAAGTTTTTATAAGAAATTCCAACTTTTTTGGCCCGGGAAACTAGTGATCACGAATTGAGGCTCTTTTGTCGATTAGACGCTTAGTTTAGAAGACATTGACGATTTAAGTTTTTATAAGAAATTCCAACTTTTTTGGCCCGGGAAACTAGTGATCACGAATTAAGGCTCTTTTGTCGATTAGACGCTTAGTTTGGAAGATATCGACGATTTTATAAGAAATTCCAACTTTTTTGGCCCGGGAAACTAGTGATCACGACTTAAGGCTGTTTTATCGATTAGATGCTTAGTTTAGAAGATATCGACGATTGAAGTTTTTATAAGAAATTCCAACTTTTTGGCCCGGGAAACTAGTGATCACGAATTAAGGCTCTTTTGTCGATTAGACGCTTAGTTTGGAAGATATCGACGATTTAAATTTTTATAAGAAATTCCAACTTTTTTGGCCCGGGAAACTATTGATCACGAATAAGAGCTCTTTTATCGATTAGACGCTTAGTTTGGAAGATATCGACGGTTTAAGTTTTCATAAGAAATTCCAACTTTTTTGGCCCGGGAAACTAGTGATCACGAATTAAGGCTTTTTTGTCGATTAGACGCTTAGTTTAGAAGATATCGACGATTTAAGTTTTTATAAGAAATTCCAACTTTTTTGGCCCGGGAAACTAGTGATCACGAATTGAGGCTCTTTTGTCGATTAGACGCTTAGTTTGGAAGATATCGACGATTTAAATTTTTATAAGAAATTCCAACTTTTTTGGCCCGGGAAACTAGTGATCACGAATTAAGGCTCTTTTGTCGATTAGACGCTTAGTTTGGAAGATATCGACGATTTTATAAGAAATTCCAACTTTTTTGGCCCGGGAAACTAGTGATCACGACTTAAGGCTGTTTTATCGATTAGATGCTTAGTTTAGAAGATATCGACGATTGAAGTTTTTATAAGAAATTCCAACTTTTTGGCCCGGGAAACTAGTGATCACGAATTAAGGCTCTTTTGTCGATTAGACGCTTAGTTTAGAAGATATCGACGATTTAAGTTTTTATAAGAAATTCCAACTTTTTTGGCCCGGGAAACTAGTGATCACGAATTGAGGCTCTTTTGTCGATTAGACGCTTAGTTTGGAAGATATCGACGATTTAAATTTTTATAAGAAATTCCAACTTTTTTGGCCCGGGAAACTAGTGATCACGAATTAAGGCTCTTTTGTCGATTAGACGCTTAGTTTGGAAGATATCGACGATTTAAGTTTTTATAAGAAATTCCAACTTTTTTGGCCCGGGAAACTAGTGATCACGAATTAAGGCTCTTTTGTCGATTAGATGCTTAGTTTAGAAGATATCGACGATTTAAGTTTTTATAAGAAATTCCAACTTTTTTGGCCCGGGAAACTAGTGATCACGAATTAAGGCTCTTTTGTCGATTAGACGCTTAGTTTGGAAGATATCGACGATTTAAGTTTTTATAAGAAATTCCAACTTTTTTGGCCCGGGAAACTAGTGATCACGAATTAAGGCTCTTTTGTCGATTAGACGCTTAGTTTGCAAGATATTGACGATTTATGTTTTAATAAGAAATTCCAACTTTTTTGGCCCGGGAAACTAGTGATCACGAATTAAGGCTGTTTTGTCGATTAGACGTTTAGTTTGGAAGATATCGACGATTTAAGTTTTTATAAGAAATTCCAACTTTTTTTGCCCGGGAAACTAGTGATCACGAATTGAGGCTCTTTTGTCGATTAGACGCTTAGTTTAGAAGACATTGACGATTTAAGTTTTTATAAGAAATTCCAACTTTTTTGGCCCGGGAAACTAGTGATCACGAATTAAGGCTCTTTTGTCGATTAGACGCTTAGTTTGGAAGATATCGACGATTTTATAAGAAATTCCAACTTTTTTGGCCCGGGAAACTAGTGATCACGACTTAAGGCTGTTTTATCGATTAGATGCTTAGTTTAGAAGATATCGACGATTGAAGTTTTTATAAGAAATTCCAACTTTTTGGCCCGGGAAACTAGTTATCCCGAATTAAGGCTCTTTTGTCGATTAGACGCTTAGTTTGGAAGATATCGACGATTTAAATTTTTATAAGAAATTCCAACTTTTTTGGCCCGGGAAACTAGTGATCACGAATTAAGGCTCTTTTGTCGATTAGACGCTTAGTTTGCAAGATATTGACGATTTATGTTTTAATAAGAAATTCCAACTTTTTTGGCCCGGGAAACTAGTGATCACGAATTAAGGCTGTTTTGTCGATTAGACGTTTAGTTTGGAAGATATCGACGATTTAAGTTTTTATAAGAAATTCCAACTTTTTTGGCCCGGGAAACTAGTGATCACGAATTGAGGCTCTTTTGTCGATTAGACGCTTAGTTTAGAAGACATTGACGATTTAAGTTTTTATAAGAAATTCCAACTTTTTTGGCCCGGGAAACTAGTGATCACGAATTAAGGCTCTTTTGTCGATTAGACGCTTAGTTTGGAAGATATCGACGATTTTATAAGAAATTCCAACTTTTTTGGCCCGGGAAACTAGTGATCACGAATTGAGGCTCTTTTGTCGATTAGACGCTTAGTTTAGAAGACATTGACGATTTAAGTTTTTATAAGAAATTCCAACTTTTTTGGCCCGGGAAACTAGTGATCACGAATTAAGGCTCTTTTGTCGATTAGACGCTTAGTTTGGAAGATATCGACGATTTTATAAGAAATTCCAACTTTTTTGGCCCGGGAAACTAGTGATCACGACTTAAGGCTGTTTTATCGATTAGATGCTTAGTTTGGAAGATATCGACGATTGAAGTTTTTATAAGAAATTCCAACTTTTTGGCCCGGGAAACTAGTGATCACGAATTAAGGCTCTTTTGTCGATTAGACACTTAGTTTAGAAGATATCGACGATTTAAGTTTTTATAAGAAATTCCAACTTTTTTGGCCCGGGAAACTAGTGATCACGAATTAAGGCTGTTTTGTCGATTAGATGCTTAGTTTAGAAGATATCGACGATTTAAGTTTTTATAAGAAATTCCAACTTTTTTGGCCCGGGAAACTAGTGATCACGAATTGAGGCTCTTTTGTCGATTAGACGCTTAGTTTGGAAGATATCGACGATTTAAATTTTTATAAGAAATTCCAACTTTTTTGGCCCGGGAAACTAGTGATCACGAATTAAGGCTCTTTTGTCGATTAGACGCTTAGTTTGGAAGATATCGACGATTTAAGTTTTTATAAGAAATTCCAACTTTTTTGGCCCGGGAAACTAGTGATCACGAATTAAGGCTCTTTTGTCGATTAGACGCTTAGTTTGGAAGATATCGACGATTTAAGTTTTTATAAGAAATTCCAACTCTTTTGGCCCGGGAAACTAGTGATCACGAATTGAGGCTCTTTTGTCGATTAGACGCTTAGTTTGGAAGATATCGACGATTTAAATTTTTATAAGAAATTCCAACTTTTTTGGCCCGGGAAACTAGTGATCACGAATTAAGGCTCTTTTGTCGATTAGACGCTTAGTTTGCAAGATATTGACGATTTATGTTTTAATAAGAAATTCCAACTTTTTTGGCCCGGGAAACTAGTGATCACGAATTAAGGCTGTTTTGTCGATTAGACGTTTAGTTTGGAAGATATCGACGATTTAAGTTTTTATAAGAAATTCCAACTTTTTTGGCCCGGGAAACTAGTGATCACGAATTGAGGCTCTTTTGTCGATTAGACGCTTAGTTTGGAAGATATCGACGATTTTATAAGAAATTCCAACTTTTTTGGCCCGGGAAACCAGTGATCACGACTTAAGGCTCTTTTGTCGATTAGACGCTTAGTTTGGAAGATATCGACGATTTAAATTTTTATAAGAAATTCCAACTTTTTTGGCCCGGGAAACTATTGATCACGAATTAAGGCTCTTTTGTCGATTAGACGCTTAGTTTGGAAGATATCGACGATTTAAATTTTTATAAGAAATTCCAACTTTTTTGGCCCGGGAAACTATTGATCACGAATAAGAGCTCTTTTATCGATTAGACGCTTAGTTTGGAAGATATCGACGATTTAAGTTTTCATAAGAAATTCCAACTTTTTTGGCCCGGGAAACTAGTGATCACGAATTAAGGCTCTTTTGTCGATTAGACGCTTAGTTTAGAAGATATCGACGATTTAAGTTTTTATAAGAAATTCCAACTTTTTTGGCCCGGGAAACTAGTGATCACGAATTAAGGCTGTTTTGTCGATTAGATGCTTAGTTTAGAAGATATCGACGATTTAAGTTTTTATAAGAAATTCCAACTTTTTTGGCCCGGGAAACTAGTGATCACGAATTGAGGCTCTTTTGTCGATTAGACGCTTAGTTTGGAAGATATCGACGATTTAAATTTTTATAAGAAATTCCAACTTTTTTGGCCCGGGAAACTAGTGATCACGAATTAAGGCTCTTTTGTCGATTAGACGCTTAGTTTGGAAGATATCGACGATTTAAGTTTTTATAAGAAATTCCAACTTTTTTGGCCCGGGAAACTAGTGATCACGAATTAAGGCTCTTTTGTCGATTAGATGCTTAGTTTAGAAGATATCGACGATTTAAGTTTTTATAAGAAATTCCAACTTTTTTGGCCCGGGAAACTAGTGATCACGAATTAAGGCTCTTTTGTCGATTAGACGCTTAGTTTGCAAGATATTGACGATTTATGTTTTAATAAGAAATTCCAACTTTTTTGGCCCGGGAAACTAGTGATCACGAATTAAGGCTCTTTTGTCGATTAGACGCTTAGTTTAGAAGATATCGACGATTTAAGTTTTTATAAGAAATTCCAACTTTTTTGGCCCGGGAAACTAGTGATCACGAATTAAGGCTGTTTTGTCGATTAGATGCTTAGTTTAGAAGATATCGACGATTTAAGTTTTTATAAGAAATTCCAACTTTTTTGGCCCGGGAAACTAGTGATCACGAATTGAGGCTCTTTTGTCGATTAGACGCTTAGTTTGGAAGATATCGACGATTTAAATTTTTATAAGAAATTCCAACTTTTTTGGCCCGGGAAACTAGTGATCACGAATTAAGGCTCTTTTGTCGATTAGACGCTTAGTTTGGAAGATATCGACGATTTAAGTTTTTATAAGAAATTCCAACTTTTTTGGCCCGGGAAACTAGTGATCACGAATTGAGGCTCTTTTGTCGATTAGACGCTTAGTTTGGAAGATATCGACGATTTAAATTTTTATAAGAAATTCCAACTTTTTTGGCCCGGGAAACTAGTGATCACGAATTAAGGCTGTTTTGTCGATTAGACGCTTAGTTTGCAAGATATTGACGATTTATGTTTTAATAAGAAATTCCAACTTTTTTGGCCCGGGAAACTAGTGATCACGACTTAAGGCTCTTTTGTTGATTAGACGCTTAGTTTGGAAGATATCGACGATTTAAATTTTTATAAGAAATTCCAACTTTTTTGGCACGAATTAAGGCTCTTTTGTCGATTAGACGCTTAGTTTGGAAGATATCGACGATTTAAATTTTTATAAGAAATTCCAACTTTTTTGGCCCGGGAAACTATTGATCACGAATAAGAGCTCTTTTATCGATTAGACGCTTAGTTTGGAAGATATCGACGATTTAAGTTTTCATAAGAAATTCCAACTTTTTTGGCCCGGGAAACTAGTGATCACGAATTAAGGCTCTTTTGTCGATTAGACGCTTAGTTTAGAAGATATCGACGATTTAAGTTTTTATAAGAAATTCCAACTTTTTTGGCCCGGGAAACTAGTGATCACGAATTAAGGCTGTTTTGTCGATTAGATGCTTAGTTTAGAAGATATCGACGATTTAAGTTTTTATAAGAAATTCCAACTTTTTTGGCCCGGGAAACTAGTGATCACGAATTGAGGCTCTTTTGTCGATTAGACGCTTAGTTTGGAAGATATCGACGATTTAAATTTTTATAAGAAATTCCAACTTTTTTGGCCCGGGAAACTAGTGATCACGAATTAAGGCTCTTTTGTCGATTAGACGCTTAGTTTGGAAGATATCGACGATTTAAGTTTTTATAAGAAATTCCAACTTTTTTGGCCCGGGAAACTAGTGATCACGAATTGAGGCTCTTTTGTCGATTAGACGCTTAGTTTGGAAGATATCGACGATTTAAATTTTTATAAGAAATTCCAACTTTTTTGGCCCGGGAAACTAGTGATCACGAATTAAGGCTGTTTTGTCGATTAGACGCTTAGTTTGCAAGATATTGACGATTTATGTTTTAATAAGAAATTCCAACTTTTTTGGCCCGGGAAACTAGTGATCACGACTTAAGGCTCTTTTGTTGATTAGACGCTTAGTTTGGAAGATATCGACGATTTAAATTTTTATAAGAAATTCCAACTTTTTTGGCACGAATTAAGGCTCTTTTGTCGATTAGACGCTTAGTTTGGAAGATATCGACGATTTAAATTTTTATAAGAAATTCCAACTTTTTTGGCCCGGGAAACTATTGATCACGAATAAGAGCTCTTTTATCGATTAGACGCTTAGTTTGGAAGATATCGACGATTTAAGTTTTCATAAGAAATTCCAACTTTTTTGGCCCGGGAAACTAGTGATCACGAATTAAGGCTCTTTTGTCGATTAGACGCTTAGTTTAGAAGATATCGACGATTTAAGTTTTTATAAGAAATTCCAACTTTTTTGGCCCGGGAAACTAGTGATCACGAATTAAGGCTGTTTTGTCGATTAGATGCTTAGTTTAGAAGATATCGACGATTTAAGTTTTTATAAGAAATTCCAACTTTTTTGGCCCGGGAAACTAGTGATCACGAATTGAGGCTCTTTTGTCGATTAGACGCTTAGTTTGGAAGATATCGACGATTTAAATTTTTATAAGAAATTCCAACTTTTTTGGCCCGGGAAACTAGTGATCACGAATTAAGGCTCTTTTGTCGATTAGACGCTTAGTTTGGAAGATATCGACGATTTAAGTTTTTATAAGAAATTCCAACTTTTTTGGCCCGGGAAACTAGTGATCACGAATTGAGGCTCTTTTGTCGATTAGACGCTTAGTTTGGAAGATATCGACGATTTAAATTTTTATAAGAAATTCCAACTTTTTTGGCCCGGGAAACTATTGATCACGAATAAGAGCTCTTTTATCGATTAGACGCTTAGTTTGGAAGATATCGACGATTTAAGTTTTCATAAGAAATTCCAACTTTTTTGGCCCGGGAAACTAGTGATCACGAATTAAGGCTCTTTTGTCGATTAGACGCTTAGTTTAGAAGATATCGACGATTTAAGTTTTTATAAGAAATTCCAACTTTTTTGGCCCGGGAAACTAGTGATCACGAATTAAGGCTGTTTTGTCGATTAGATGCTTAGTTTAGAAGATATCGACGATTTAAGTTTTTATAAGAAATTCCAACTTTTTTGGCCCGGGAAACTAGTGATCACGAATTGAGGCTCTTTTGTCGATTAGACGCTTAGTTTGGAAGATATCGACGATTTAAATTTTTATAAGAAATTCCAACTTTTTTGGCCCGGGAAACTAGTGATCACGAATTAAGGCTCTTTTGTCGATTAGACGCTTAGTTTGGAAGATATCGACGATTTAAGTTTTTATAAGAAATTCCAACTTTTTTGGCCCGGGAAACTAGTGATCACGAATTAAGGCTCTTTTGTCGATTAGATGCTTAGTTTAGAAGATATCGACGATTTAAGTTTTTATAAGAAATTCCAACTTTTTTGGCCCGGGAAACTAGTGATCACGAATTAAGGCTGTTTTGTCGATTAGATGCTTAGTTTAGAAGATATCGACGATTTAAGTTTTTATAAGAAATTCTAACTTTTTTTGCCCGGGAAACTAGTGATCACGAATTAAGGCTCTTTTGTCGATTAGACGCTTAGTTTAGAAGATATCGACGATTTAAGTTTTTATAAGAAATTCCAACTTTTTTGGCCCGGGAAACTAGTGATCACGAATTAAGGCTGTTTTGTCGATTAGATGCTTAGTTTAGAAGATATCGACGATTTAAGTTTTTATAAGAAATTCCAACTTTTTTGGCCCGGGAAACTAGTGATCACGAATTGAGGCTCTTTTGTCGATTAGACGCTTAGTTTGGAAGATATCGACGATTTAAATTTTTATAAGAAATTCCAACTTTTTTGGCCCGGGAAACTAGTGATCACGAATTAAGGCTCTTTTGTCGATTAGACGCTTAGTTTGGAAGATATCGACGATTTAAGTTTTTATAAGAAATTCCAACTTTTTTGGCCCGGGAAACTAGTGATCACGAATTGAGGCTCTTTTGTCGATTAGACGCTTAGTTTGGAAGATATCGACGATTGAAATTTTTATAAGAAATTCCAACTTTTTTGGCCCGGGAAACTAGTGATCACGAATTAAGGCTCTTTTGTCGATTAGACGCTTAGTTTGCAAGATATTGACGATTTATGTTTTAATAAGAAATTCCAACTTTTTTGGCCCGGGAAACTAGTGATCACGAATTAAGGCTGTTTTGTCGATTAGACGTTTAGTTTGGAAGATATCGACGATTTAAGTTTTTATAAGAAATTCCAACTTTTTTGGCCCGGGAAACTAGTGATCACGAATTGAGGCTCTTTTGTCGATTAGACGCTTAGTTTAGAAGACATTGACGATTTAAGTTTTTATAAGAAATTCCAACTTTTTTGGCCCGGGAAACTAGTGATCACGAATTAAGGCTCTTTTGTCGATTAGACGCTTAGTTTGGAAGATATCGACGATTTTATAAGAAATTCCAACTTTTTTGGCCCGGGAAACTAGTGATCACGACTTAAGGCTGTTTTATCGATTAGATGCTTAGTTTAGAAGATATCGGCGATTGAAGTTTTTATAAGAAATTCCAACTTTTTGGCCCGGGAAACTAGTGATCACGAATTAAGGCTGTTTTGTCGATTAGATGCTTAGTTTGGAAGATATCGACGATTTAAATTTTTATAAGAAATTCCAACTTTTTTGGCCCGGGAAACTATTGATCACGAATAAGAGCTCTTTTATCGATTAGACGCTTAGTTTGGAAGATATCGACGATTTAAGTTTTATAAGAAATTCCAACTTTTTTGGCCCGGGAAACCAGTGATCACGACTTAAGGCTCTTTTGTCGATTAGACGCTTAGTTTGGAAGATATCGACGATTTAAATTTTTATAAGAAATTCCAACTTTTTTGGCCCGGGAAACTATTGATCACGAATTAAGGCTCTTTTGTCGATTAGACGCTTAGTTTGGAAGATATCGACGATTTAAATTTTTATAAGAAATTCCAACTTTTTTGGCCCGGGAAACTATTGATCACGAATTAAGAGCTCTTTTATCGATTAGACGCTTAGTTTGGAAGATATCGACGATTTAAGTTTTCATAAGAAATTCCAACTTTTTTGGCCCGGGAAACTAGTGATCACGAATTAAGGCTCTTTTGTCGATTAGACGCTTAGTTTAGAAGATATCGACGATTTAAGTTTTTATAAGAAATTCCAACTTTTTTGGCCCGGGAAACTAGTGATCACGAATTAAGGCTGTTTTGTCGATTAGATGCTTAGTTTAGAAGATATCGACGATTTAAGTTTTTATAAGAAATTCCAACTTTTTTGGCCCGGGAAACTAGTGATCACGAATTGAGGCTCTTTTGTCGATTAGACGCTTAGTTTGGAAGATATCGACGATTTAAATTTTTATAAGAAATTCCAACTTTTTTGGCCCGGGAAACTAGTGATCACGAATTAAGGCTCTTTTGTCGATTAGACGCTTAGTTTGGAAGAGATATCGACGATTTAAGTTTTTATAAGAAATTCCAACTTTTTTGGCCCGGGAAACTAGTGATCACGAATTAAGGCTCTTTTGTCGATTAGATGCTTAGTTTAGAAGATATCGACGATTTAAGTTTTTATAAGAAATTCCAACTTTTTTGGCCCGGGAAACTAGTGATCACGAATTAAGGCTCTTTTGTCGATTAGACGCTTAGTTTGCAAGATATTGACGATTTATGTTTTAATAAGAAATTCCAACTTTTTTGGCCCGGGAAACTAGTGATCACGAATTAAGGCTCTTTTGTCGATTAGACGCTTAGTTTAGAAGATATCGACGATTTAAGTTTTTATAAGAAATTCCAACTTTTTTGGCCCGGGAAACTAGTCACGAATCACGAATTAAGGCTGTTTTGTCGATTAGATGCTTAGTTTAGAAGATATCGACGATTTAAGTTTTTATAAGAAATTCCAACTTTTTTGGCCCGGGAAACTAGTGATCACGAATTGAGGCTCTTTTGTCGATTAGACGCTTAGTTTGGAAGATATCGACGATTTAAATTTTTATAAGAAATTCCAACTTTTTTGGCCCGGGAAACTAGTGATCACGAATTAAGGCTCTTTTGTCGATTAGACGCTTAGTTTGGAAGATATCGACGATTTAAGTTTTTATAAGAAATTCCAACTTTTTTGGCCCGGGAAACTAGTGATCACGAATTGAGGCTCTTTTGTCGATTAGACGCTTAGTTTGGAAGATATCGACGATTTAAATTTTTATAAGAAATTCCAACTTTTTTGGCCCGGGAAACTAGTGATCACGAATTAAGGCTGTTTTGTCGATTAGACGCTTAGTTTGCAAGATATTGACGATTTATGTTTTAATAAGAAATTCCAACTTTTTTGGCCCGGGAAACTAGTGATCACGACTTAAGGCTCTTTTGTTGATTAGACGCTTAGTTTGGAAGATATCGACGATTTAAATTTTTATACCAACTTTTTTGGCACGAATTAAGGCTCTTTTGTCGATTAGACGCTTAGTTTGGAAGATATCGACGATTTAAATTTTTATAAGAAATTCCAACTTTTTTGGCCCGGGAAACTATTGATCACGAATAAGAGCTCTTTTATCGATTAGACGCTTAGTTTGGAAGATATCGACGATTTAAGTTTTCATAAGAAATTCCAACTTTTTTGGCCCGGGAAACTAGTGATCACGAATTAAGGCTCTTTTGTCGATTAGACGCTTAGTTTAGAAGATATCGACGATTTAAGTTTTTATAAGAAATTCCAACTTTTTTGGCCCGGGAAACTAGTGATCACGAATTAAGGCTGTTTTGTCGATTAGATGCTTAGTTTAGAAGATATCGACGATTTAAGTTTTTATAAGAAATTCCAACTTTTTTGGCCCGGGAAACTAGTGATCACGAATTGAGGCTCTTTTGTCGATTAGACGCTTAGTTTGGAAGATATCGACGATTTAAATTTTTATAAGAAATTCCAACTTTTTTGGCCCGGGAAACTAGTGATCACGAATTAAGGCTCTTTTGTCGATTAGACGCTTAGTTTGGAAGATATCGACGATTTAAGTTTTTATAAGAAATTCCAACTTTTTTGGCCCGGGAAACTAGTGATCACGAATTGAGGCTCTTTTGTCGATTAGACGCTTAGTTTGGAAGATATCGACGATTTAAATTTTTATAAGAAATTCCAACTTTTTTGGCCCGGGAAACTAGTGATCACGAATTAAGGCTGTTTTGTCGATTAGACGCTTAGTTTGCAAGATATTGACGATTTATGTTTTAATAAGAAATTCCAACTTTTTTGGCCCGGGAAACTAGTGATCACGACTTAAGGCTCTTTTGTTGATTAGACGCTTAGTTTGGAAGATATCGACGATTTAAAT